>VONZ01003358.1:0-23162 GCA_012976165.1 Labeo catla
GTCAAGTCAAGTCAAGCTTTATTGTCATTCTGCTACATGTGTGGGCATATAGTAGAACGAGATGTCGTGTCTCACAGGACCACGGTGCTACATACTAGTTAAGCATAATATAAACATACAACAATACACAAATAAGAAAAACAGTTACAGACTTATACAACGGTTAACCATTTGACTATACATATACTATAAATACTATAACTATAATAAATAGTTGACTACACATACAAAACTGAGACAACAAAAACTTTACATAAGTACTGTACATGACGTTTTACAAAAGAGACATTTGTACATGAAATTGTGCAAAAGAGATATTTTGTGCATAAAATTGTGCAGAAGAGAGATTTTGGGGGAAGCAGCACATAGTGCTGATTAAACATATATAATCCGATTGAGTCTTTGTAACAGCAAGTGTTTATAGAAAGTGTCTAATGTACGTAAGTGTGTCACTACAGGTGGTTTGTATAGCCCACTCACCTGTGTGTAACACACTCAGAATTGCAATTGAAAGATTTTCAGCAGTTTTAAAGGGTTGGGGGGAGGAGGCTGAGGTTTTCATGGTTTCAGAGGGTTACAGGGAGATTGGAGTTAAGGACTCTCACAGCCTGGGGGAAAAAGCTGTTGAGAAATCTGACAGAGCGAGCTTTGATACTCCGGTACCTTCTACCTGATGGCAGGAGCTGGAAGAGATTGTGGGAGGGATGGGTGGGGTCCTTCACGATGCTGGAGGCCTTGCTGGAGCATCGTGCAAGGAAAATGTCCAGGATGGAGGGGAGAGGGGCGCACCAATGATCTTTGCAGCTGTGTTCACTGTCCGCTGTAGGGCCTTGCGGTCAGCAGCACTGCAGTTCCCGTACCAGGCAGCTGGTCAGCACACTCTCAATGGTGCCCCTGTAGAAAGTGGTGAGAATGGGTGGAGGGAGACTTGCCCTTTTCAGCCGGCGGAGAAAGTGGAGGCGCTGTTGGCCCTTCTTGTTGAGCGACGTGATGTTGGTGGTCCAGGTAAGATCCTCTGTAATGTGCACCCCCAGGAATTTAGTGCTGCTGACTCTCTCCACAGTCGAGCTGTCGATGGTCAGTGGGGGGTGGTCAACAGAGTATCTTCTGAAGTCCATCACAACCTCTTTTGTCTTTATAACATTGAGGGACAGGTTGTTAGCGCCACACCATTTAGCCAGCTGAGCCACTTCCTCTCTGTAGTGTGTTTCATCGTTGTTGCTGATGAGGCCTACCACAGTCGTGTCATCAGCAAACTTGATGATGTGGTTGGAGCTGAACTTGGCAGTGCAGTCGTGGGTCAGCAGCGTGAAGAGCAGCGGGCTGAGGACACAGCCCTGTGGGGCACCTGTGCTCAGTGTGGTAGTGCTGGAGGTGTTGCGGCCGACACGGACTGACTGGGGTCTACCAGTTAAGAAGTCCAGGATCCAATTACAGAGAGAGGTGTTTAGGCCCAGCAGGTTTAGTTTGTGGATAAGCTGCTGAGGGATTATTGTGTTGAATGCTGAGCTGAAGTCAATGAACAGCATTCTAACATAAGAGTCTTTCTGTTCCAGGTGAGAGAGAGCTAGGTGGAGAGTGCTGGATATTGCATCGTCTGTGGAGCGGTTTGGACGGTATGCAAACTGGAATGGGTCCAGTGTGTTTGGGAGACTGGACTTGATGTGATGCATGACTAACCTCTCAAAGCACTTCATCATGATTGGGGTTAGTGCTATGGGACGATAGTCATTCAGACAGGACACGGGTGACTTCTTTGGAACTGGAATTATGGATGTGGATTTGAGACATGTGGGGACGACTGCCTGGCTCAGTGAGGTGTTGAAGATGTCTGTTAGGACATCCATCAGCTGTGCAGCACAGTCTCTCAGTACACGGCCAGGTATGTTGTCAGGGCCCGCAGCTTTTCATGGGTTTATCCTGGATAGGGTCTTCCTTACGTCGGCTGGAGAAAGACCTAGTCGTTTGGAGATGTGTGGAGTTTCTGTGCAGGAATGTTGTTCTGTATCTTAAAACGTGAGTATAAGTGGTTGAGTGCATCTGGCAGGGATGTGTCATCATCACTGGCCTGTGGCAGGGGCTTGTAGTCAGTGATGGTCTGATTGGCTTGCCACAGGGACCGAGTGTCTTTACTGTCGCTGAAGTTATTGTTGATTTTCTTAGCATATTGATGTTTTGCCTTCTTGATGCCATGAGACAGATTGGCTCTTGCTGTTTTGAGAGCTGCCTTATCTCCTGATCTGAATGCGTCATCTTGGATTTTTAGCAGCCCATGAACCTCTGCTGTCATCCATGGCACGTGTGGTGATGGTTTTGGTGACTGTCACATCATCTATGCACTTTTTGATGTAAGCAGTCACTGTTTCTGTGTATTCTTGCAGGTCTGTGTGGTTATTGTAGGTGGCTGCCTCTTTAAACGTTCCAGTCTGTGCACTGAAAGCAGTCCTGTAGTGCAGAGGTAGCATTGTCTGGCCATAATGTGATCTGTTTTTGAACCGGTTTGGTGAGTTTGAGAAGTGGTCTGTATGCTGGGATTAGCATAACAGAGATGTGGTCGGAGTACCCCAGGTGGGGGGTGGGGTTCAGCCCTGTAAGCGTTTTTATTTGTTGTATAAACAAAGTCCAGTGTGTTGTTTCCCCTTGTTGCAAAGTTCACATGTTGGTAGAACTTTGGCAAAACTGACTTTAAGTTTGCGTGATTAAAGTCACCGGCAATGATGAAAAAGCCATCTGGGTTATTTGTTTGTTGTTCGCTGATAGCGCTGTACAGCTCGCGAAGCGCGTCCTTAGCGTTTGTACATGGCGGGATGTAAACCGCGAGAATAACAATGGCCGTGAACACCCGCGGCAGATAGAACGGACGACACTTCACAAACATAAACTCCACCAGCGATGAACAGTGTTTTGTCAGTACCACAGCATTGTTACACCATTCCTTGTTGATATAAACACACAGTCCTCCCCCGCGAGTCTAACCAATCTCTGTCCGCTCGGCAGCAGGTTAGCCCGTGCAGTTGAATGGCGGAGTCCGGGGTTTGTCGTTTAGCCATGTTTCAGTGAAAACAAACACACAACAATCCCTTGCCTCGTGCTGTGTGGACCGACTTTGCTGAATTTCATCCAGTTTATTTTCCAGCGAGCGAACATTAGAGAGCATGAGTGTTGGAAGAGCCGGTCTTGTGGGGTTTGCCCGTTGCCGGCGAGAGTTGGTGTTTATGTGCGTTGCCGATTACCGAAAGGCTTTGGCGATCGTAAATCTGTTTTGGAGTGCTTTCCCCATGTTTTAGCGGTACATTTACACTGTTTGGAGATGAACGAACGACATTAAAAGACATAAAAGCACCGTCGTGGGGACCCGGAGTAGCCACTGCGCCTGACCGCGCAGCCATCTTGTTACTTAATGTCGACAGACAATACAGAGCAGGTTACTTCTGGTATGAAACAAGGTCTCAGCTTTCTAATTTTGTCATTTTTGTAAGAAATTCAAACAAAAAATATTGTTTTGTGGCTCCTTAATGTGTCGTGACAGATCACTGTATTGCCTCTGTTCAAGTGGCACATTTTCATATGTACATAAAGCACAGAATAAACATGAATGAATATCTGAACGCATTTTATTTAAACCGCGGAAAGACGTCAATATTCAATTTTTTTTTAAGTTTAAGTATACCAAGTTAATCTATAGACCAGTTATGTGTTTGTAAACATTTGTGATGGGTGCACATCATGGTTGCAGAAAACACGAGAGAAATAGCCTTTACGGCTAGAGAATTACATGGATATGGTACAGTATAGTTAGATTTAAAAAGATTATAGATTATATTGATTAGATGTCCTTTTTGAAATGTTCTCCACATATTACAAGAGATTGTCACCCAGCGATAGGCACTGTTATTCAGCAAAATTGACATTAAAATAGTGGGATAGTCTTACAGATCCAAAATAGGGATAATGTTTTTGTGGGCGGTTCAAGTAGCCATCTATGTAGCCATGGAATTAAAGAATTTTTAAAAAAAAAAGGTAAATTTGATTTTATATTTCAAAATTCTGACATTATTCTCACAATTCTGAGATTATATCTCACAGTTCTAATAAGGAAAAAACAACTTATCATTCTCTCTTTTCCCCTCGGCTCAGAATAGGGGTTTATCCCACACTTCTGGCTTTTTTTTTTTACCTCAGAACTGACAAATTCACCATTCTTGAGTTAAATCGAGTTATAAAGTCCGAATTAGTAGATATAAACTTGCATTTGTGAGAATAAAAAAGTTAGAATTGTGAGATAAAATACGTTATGTAAAAATGTTAATAGCAATAGGTTTAAATAATATTTCATGCTGTAACTGTAGGGATAATACAATACGTCCCCTATGAACAGCATATGTGAATATTATTTAGACCTATTGTTTAAATCCAATTTATGCTTTAAAAGTAGAGTAATCATCTGATTAATCATCTGCGTTTAGCTTCAAATTGTGTTTTTGATGGCAGTGTTCTATAAAAATTATTTGCTTTCCAATTTTGACATCAAAAGGCACAAAAATATATGTTTTTCTCTTATTCCATGGATTTTTCCCAATCACCTCCACTTGTTACCAGTGTTTTTCTGCAACCACTATGCGCACACAGCTGCAAGTGACGTCACTGCGATGTTTACTCCAAATTGGTCTTTATTCTCCTGTCTGAATTGTTTGTTGGACAAAATGGTGGATTGAGCGTTATGTTTGGTCAGATCGCCTGTCAATCCAGGTCTTTGCAAACGGTCAATTGTGCTCGTGATGGAGCGGAAGTGGAGCACTCTCAGAGCGAGTAAAAACTATGACGTTCCGACTTTCAAAAAATCCACTCCACACTTCAGTCAAAAATCACACTGCTGATTACAGTTAAATCACATGGACTATTTTGTCAATGTTCTTAGTACCTTTCTGGACCTAGACCGTGGTAAGACCCTTGCTGTCTATGGAAGGTCAGAGAGCTCTCAGATTTCATTAAAAATATCTTAATTTGTGTTCCGAAGACGAATGAAGTCTGGTTTCTCCTCTGGCCAGACGAACCAGCACTTTGTTCCATGTTGCAGCAAAATCAGATTGTGCAGAGGACTCATCAGGTTGCTGTGGTCTTGTGCCGACAGCCATCTAGGTGACGAGGTCTTCACTGGGGATCCATCTCTGGGGCTCATCTAGTTGGCGTGGTCTCCGCTGACATTCAGGGCTGTAGAGGTCGACTCTAAGTGCTGATCCACTGTCTGGGCTGGGTACGGACTGGATCTGGGGGACTGCAGTGACCATCTGATTTGGATACAGACTCGATCTGGTGGCTAAGGTGACCTCAAAATAAGAATGACACAGACTAATATTAGCGTAGATGCCATTCTTCTTACGATGCGACGAGTACGTCGGGTGTTATGGGAAGTGTTCCCGATTCCGTTTGACCTAATTAATGCAGCCTAACAATCCTTTAATGGATTTGAATTATAGAAATGTGTTAATGTGTTATGTGTAAGCAAGGTTAAAGAGATGGGTCTTTAATCTAGATTTAAACTGACAGAGTGTGTCTACGTCCCGAACAGTGTTAGGTAGATTGTTCCATAGTTTGGCCGCTAAATAAGAAAATGATCGCCCCCCTGCAGCTGATTTTGGCATTCTAGGTATTATCGAATAGCCAGAGTTTTGAGAATGCAGCTGACGTGAGGGAATATAATTTGATAAGAGCTCGCTCAGGTACTGAAGAGCTAAACCATTCACGGCTTTATAAGTAATTAGCAAGATTTTAAAATCTATCCAATGTTTAATAGGGAGCCAGTGCAGTGTCGACAGAATCGGGCTAATATGGTCATACTTTCTGGTTCGGGTAAGAACTCTAGCTGCTGCATTTTGGACCAGCTGGAGTTAGTTTATTAAGCGTGCAGAACAGCCACCCAATAAAGCATTACAATAATCTAACCTTGAGGTCATGAATGCATGAATTAACGTTTCTGCATTTGACATTGAGAGCATAGGTTGAAATTTAGATATATTTTTAAGATGGAAAAATGCAGTTTTGCAATTGCTAGAAATGTGGCTTTTGAAGGAAAGATTGGTATCAAATAACACACCTAGGTTCCTAACTTACAAAAAAAAAATTGACAGAACAGCCATCAAGTATTAGAGTGTTTTAGGTTATTACCTGCAGAGATTTTAGGTCAGAAAATTAGCACCTCTGTTTTTTTCAGAATTTAGCAGTAAAAAAATGACTCGTCATCCAGTTTTTTTTTTATATGAACTATGCATTACGTTAGTTTTTCAAATTGGTATGTTTTGCCAGGGCCACAAAGAAATATAGAGCTGAGTACTATCAGCATAACAGTGAAAGCTAACACCATGTGTCCTGATGATATCTCCGGAGGATAACATGTAAAGCATAAAAAGTAATGGCCCTAGTATTAAACCTTGAGGTTCTCCATTCTGCACTTGTGATCGATATGATACCTTCTTCATTCACTGCTACAAACTGGTGGCGGTCAGATAAGTAGGATGTGAACCATGCCAATGCATTTCCACTAATGGCAACATAATTTTCGAGTCTATTCAAAAGAATGTTGTAGTCAATAGTGTCAAACGCAGCGCTAAGATCCAGTAGCACTAATAGAGAGATACAACCACGATTGGATGATAAGAGTAGGTCATTTGTAACTCTAACAAGAGCAGTCTCAGTGCTATGATATGGTCTAAATCCTGACTGGAAATCCTCACAGATACCATTTTTGGAAGGAACATAATTGTGAGGATACTACCTTTTTTAGTATCTTTGACAGCAAAGGGAGGTTCGAGATTGGTCTGTAATTAATTAATTTGTTGTCTCACATCAATCATGGTATTGAGGGTGGAAGAGAGGATGGCTGTTCACTCCCCCACTGACAATTCCCGACAGACCTGAGATTTACAGGTCCGACTCTCTAAGTACGACATGCATGGTTACAATTTTATCTCTAATAGTATCGATCTTGGAAGTAAAGTAGTTCATAAAGTCATTACTGCTGTGCTGTTGGGAAAAGTCAACGCCTGTTCGTGCTTTTTTTTTTTCTTTAATTTTTTTCTGAAATACCTCTAGATAATAGATTCATTGTGCAGTGTAGAAAGCTTCATTCATTAAAATGGAAGTTTGTGAGATCGCAATGAACTAAGACGAATGATAGCTTTTTAATGATTATAAAGATTATAAAGTTCGCAAATGTGAAATTTAATTAATACGGCAGTTTTATACATCTTTGATTTTATACAAAAGTTAACATTAAGTGACTTACATTTTAAAAACACTGTTGTCTGATTCTGCTCGTCAACGGAAATCGTTCCAAACAAAGTAATAGCTGAGTCGCTGCGTATCTCCAACCAAACACAGCAGTGTTTTATTTATAAATGAATCTGCACTTTTGAACAAATCTAGTGAGTCAATGATTCAATGACCCATTCATAAAGAGAGTCACTTGCTTCATTCCTAAATGAATCAGCCATTTGAACGAATTGACTGAATGAAGACAGTGACTTGCTGCCACCTATTGGCAGATACAGTTTCATTTTTAAAGTATAAACTGAGTTATTTAAACCATTTAAATGTCTAAATTCAAAACTTTATATTTGAAACATTAATCTCATAACATTGTTATTATGAAATGCATTAATACCACCTCTGAGTCTTCTGAAATCTGTAAATATTCCTTAATGCCACATTTGTGCTCTTCTGTGCCATGCAAAGATTAATTGTTGATGCTGATTTCATTTGACTGGTGACTTATTCTTCCTGATTGTATCTTATTATTTTAATTGAATGTACTGTTTAACTAAATGTTTGATAAAAGTTTATAAATCTAATTTTTTTGGCACAAAAGATGGCATACATTTAATAAAGTTAGAAAAATGTCATTACTGTCACGAATCTGGTTGGTGTCCCGCTGTCCGCTCACCGCCAGATGTCACTCTCACCCTATCGTCACACTCTGACTGTTGTACTACACCCCGGACTACATCTCCCGTCATGCATCATGCTGATCGCGTCTGCGCATGTGACCAATCAGCAGCACCATAAAAGCCCCGGTCTTTCCCCATGCTAACCACGGATTGTTTATAGTGTTTCTCCCTTTGTCTAGCGTTTCATAGTTCCTTGTGTTTTTGTTTCTCTCGCCTGGCTCCTCGTTCTCGACTGTTCGCCGCCTGCCTTTGGATTATCGCTCGTTTATGGACTATTTTCTCTCGTCTCGCCTCTTACACTCCCGTTTACTGTTGTTTGACCCTGCCTGCTCGACTATGTATCTGTCTCGTAATATCAATAAAGGCTCGCAAATGGATCCGCTCACCTCTCGTCCGTTTCTCCCTGTGACAGAACAATCCGTCAACAAGGATCCAGCAGCTCAGGACACTGCAGTCCAGATCATGCTCCTCAAGCAAGGTGAGCGATCAGTGGAGGAATACGTTTTAGACTTTATTACGTTAGCACATCAGACTGCAATGAACGATCTGTGTCTGATGGTATTTTTTCCTGGTGGGCTTTCTGAACCTTTCGGCTCCTCAATGCCACTGCATCAGCCCCATTGGACTCTAAGACAGTACCTTGACATTGCACTACATATCAGCGGTTCATCACTTACTGTGGATGTTGCGGAGAAGCAGCGCGATATCGCGGCAGCGCCGGCCGCGCAACCCGCCCGTGTAATGGCGGCCGTGCCGGTGCACGCTCATAAGATGGCGGCCGCGCCGGAGCGCGTTCATACCACAGCAGCGACAACAGAGCCCGTGCACAAAGTGGCGGCGATAGCGGTGCCCGTTCACAAAATGGCGGCCGCGTCGGAGCGCGTCCACACAATGGCGGCGACGGCGGAGCCCGTTCACAAGATGGCGGCGAAAACAGAGCTCCGTCACGTCACGGCTGCCATACCAGAGCCATATAGTGTTGCAGCTGCATTTCCTGAGTCAAGTCAAGTTTTCAAGTCAAGTCAAATTACAGCTGTCTCTTCTGTCTCAAGTCAAGTTACAGCCATCATTCCCTGGCCAAGCACTGTCAAGATGGCTGCCACGCCAGAGCCTGTCGCAAAGATGACCGTCTGTTGCAGAGACGTCAGTCAAGCCAGCGCCCGCTAACGCCACGTCAGTCAAGCCAGCCCCTGCTAACGCCACGTCAGTCAAGCCAGCCCCCGCCAACGCCATCGCCAGTCAAGCCAGCCCCTCGCTAACGCTTAACAGCCAGTCAAGCTTTCAGCGCCTCTCGCTTAACGCCACGTCAGTCAAGCCAGCCCCCGCTAACGCCACGTCTGTCAAGCCAGCGCCCGCTAACGCCACGTCAGCCAAACCACAGCCTGCTCAGGACATCTCCGTCAAGTCACAGCCTGTTCACGCCATGTCTTCTGCTCCTGAGACCTGCCTGATGGCGCTGAGCCTCGCCATGTCTCGTCTGACATCTCAAGATCACGGCCTATCATGATGGCCCACGTGCTGGACTCACCCCTAATGACCCTCAGAGGTCACGGCAGCTACCCCTGAGTCAAGTCAAGACGCAGAGTCAAGTCAAGCCAAAGCTGTCGTTCTCCATGAGTCAAGCCATGTTGTTCCTGAGTCAAGTCACGCTACAGCTGTTGTTCCTGAGTCAAGCCATGTTGTTCCTGAGTCAAGTAAAGTCAATGATCTCCATGAGCCAAGTCAAGTCACGTTGATCTCCATGAGTCAAAGCAGTTCAGTACTGATCTTCACGAATCAAGTCAAGTCACAGCCAATCTCCATGAACCAAGTCAAACCACAGCTGACCTTCATGAGCCAAATGAAGTTATTGCTGCTGCCCCAGAGTCCAGTCACGTCCCGCCTGACGGCCCAGAGTCCAGTCACGTCCCGCCTGACGGCCCAGTGTCCAGTCACGTCCTGCCTGATGGGCCAGAGTCCAGTCAATACGCCCCGCCTGGACGCTCCATTCAGTCATCCCGCTTCTGACGCTCCAGAGTCCAGCTCACGCTCACCACGCCTGTGAGTCCAGCTCACGCCCACCGCCCAGAGCCCCATCACGCCTTGTTGTCTGGACCGCCCCAGAGTCGAAGTCACGCTCGCCTGAGCGCCGTGACTCGGGAAGTCACCACTGCCAGACCGCCCCAGAGGTCACGCCTGTTCACAAGCGTCCGCCTGCGGTCACGCTGCCTGATCTCTCGCCTGCCCGGAGCTCCCGCCTGACCCCGCCTGCTCCAGAGCTCCCGCCTGATCTCAAGCCTGCCCAGAGCTCCCGTTCTCGATTCAGGCCTGCTCCAGAGCCCCGCCTGTCTCGCGCCGGCTCCAGAGCTCCCTGCCTGGTCTCAAGTCTGCTCCAGAGGTCCCCAGCCTGGTCTTGGCGCCCGCTCCATCACGCCAGATCTCAAGCCTGCTCCAGGAGGTCCTGCCTGCTCCAGAGGTCCCCCGTCTGGTCTCAAGCCTGCTCCAGAGGTCCCGTCTGGTCTCAAGTCCGCTCCAGAGGCCTCCCCCGTCGGAGAAGCTGCGCCAATGCCTCCAGAGGTGTCAGCGCCAGCTGTAAAACCTCTTATGGAGGGGGCGTTAACCTCACAACTCTCTGCTTTTCCCTTTCTTCTGTCTGCCTCCTCTGTCACTGCTCTCCCCAGGTCCCAGACCATGACGCAGGTTCCTGTTCCGCCCCGGAGGGCTGCTGCGCCTCCTGTTCCGCCCCGGAGGGCTGCGGCACCTCCTGCTCCGCCTCCTGTTCCGCCCTGGAGGGCTGCTGCGCCTTCTCCCCCTATTCTGTCTGCCTCCTCTGTCCCTGCTTTCCCCAGGTCCCAGACCGTGACGCAGAGTCCTGTCTCGCCCCGGAGGGCTGATCCGCCTCCTGCTCCGCCCCCTGTTCCGCCCTGGAGGGCCGCTGCGCCTTCTGCTCCGCCCTGGAGGGCTCCGGTGCCTCCTGCTCCGCCCTGGAAGGCTTCCTCCCTACCGGTTCTCCTGGCCCTCCCACCGCTCCCCAGGACTGTTTTGCTGTTGGAGCGTCTGGAAGCCGCTCCTCGGGGGGGGGGCTATGTCACGAATCTGGTTGGTGTCCCGCTGTTACAAAGGTTAAAAAACCCTTTAAGAAATGAAATATCATCTTATAATGGAAAGGTTAATTTCTGTCATTGATCAGAAAGTTCGTAATTTTTTTTTTTTTTTTTAAGTAGGAGTGCAACTACCCCTGAAAAGAAATGTAATAGAGTCCTTAAAGGAGAAGTCCACTTCCAAAACAAAGATTCACATATAATGTACTCACCCCCTTGTCATCCAAGATGTTCACGTCTTTTTTTCTTCAGTCATAAAGAAATTATGTTTTTTGAGGAAAACATTTCTGCATTTTTCTCCATATAATGGACTGGTTCCCCCAATTTTGAACTTCCAAAATGCAGTTTAAATGCGGCTTCAAACGATCCCAAATGCGGCTGTAAATGATCCCAGACGAGGAAGAAGGCTCTTATCTAGCGACATGATCGGTTTAATCCTATCAATCCAATACTTTTTAATCTCAAACGCTAGTCTTGCCTTTTTATCCCTGAATTCTTCTGACTCAAGACAGTTAGGGTATGTCGAAAAATCCAGGCAGAATATGACAAGACGAGTGTTTGGCATTAGAAAGTTTATAAATTGTATTATTTTTATTAAAATAACTGACGGCCATGCTAGATGAGACCCTTCTTTCTCGGCTGGGATTGTTACACGCACCGGATCACGTGAGGTCACGAGGCTCCGGAAGTAATCTCCGCGGGTATATAAACAGGAAGTAAGGTTTGGTTGGCACCAGACATTGAGTTCATGCTGGACTATTGTGAAGGTCATCGCTCTTCATCTCTCTACTCACGTGAGTACCGCTTAGCGGATCTATTTATATACCCGTCTGTGTGCGTGTGAGAACGCAGATTTCCTGGTGGGAATCTCTACTCCGTAGACTGAGCGTTCTCAGATCAATCGCGTGGTTTACCTGCTCACTCGTGTGTTTCCGCGTTTGAGTTCTCCACCACGCTACACAGGGACCTTTTCTCGATCATTCATTTCCTGTCTTGCCTCCATGACAGGGATCATTTACAACCACATTTGGGATCATTTGAAGCCGCATTTAAACTGTATTTTGGAAGTTCAAAATCGGGGGACCATATCAGTCCATTACATGGAGAAAAATGCAGAAATGTTTTCCTCAAAAAATATAATTTCTTCACGACTGAAGAAAGAAAGACATGAACATCTTAGATGACAAGGGGGTGAGTACATTATGTAAATCTTTGTTTTGGAAGTGGACTTCTCCTTTAAGAATGTAATGTTACCTTTTAAAAACTAATTGCAAAAGTTTTTGCAAAGTGTAGTAAATATAATCTACAAATCATGTAATACTGTACCTCTAAGTGTTTTTTGAGGGCTTAGCTAATCAGGGCAATGAGAGACAATTACTAATTCTCATTTTTTTTGGCCAGATCTTGCTCTCTTTGGAGATCTCTTTTCCAAATTAGTTTTACTGTTTTGTTGCATAGCATCTGTTTTTGTTGAGTTCCTGACATTTTGGTTCATGAGGAAATGATTTTACCCCACGCCGGTTCTGTAGATGCATGAGATGCATGGAGGAGATCCTGAGGCCACCAGTGTTCTGCAAACCAATTTAAAGCACAAATGACATGTGCGTAGTGTAGCTGAAGCAAATCTTTTTAATCATCGTTTTGCCTTCACTAATTCATTTTAAATGGTGTTACAACATAGCATGTCACACAACAGGACAAGTCGATTTTCCAGAATAGAACTGCAAAAAATATTCCATTTGGAATTCAAGCATTTCTCACTGGATCTCTGTACACTGTCAGAAAAAAACGGTACAGTTGTGTCGCTGTAGGGCAGTACCCTAAGGTATAAAGTGAAAAGGTACAAATATGCACTTTCAAAGTACTAAAAATATACCTTTAAGGTGCTTATATGTACTGTTTAGGGGTAGATAAGGTACAAAGTTGTACCTTTTCACTTTTGAGTAGAGTAGACTCAAAACACCCTCCCCTCACCCCCAACCAGCGGCAGAACTGTGCCTTTTTTTCTGACAGTGAACATGATCTGTCTGAATAGGCTTTCACACAAATGCTGTTTATCTTGAAATTCATGTGAGGAGTAAAATGAACAAATAAATGTTTGTGTGAGCAAAAGCAGGTAAGTTAGATGTAATCTTGATCTCTTCCGTCTACATCAATCATCTGGAAACAATGAACAACAGTGTAACTGTCAGCATCTTGCAGATGTACTGGTTGAATGAAGATTGAGCATTGATAAGACACTCAGATTAATCAAGTATCATTATTTATGGTTTCAGGTGTTATAAACAAACATCTCACCACAGGTATTCAGGTTAAGTTCGCAGCCACACTCATGTCAGGATCTTTTTGGTTCTACAAAACATTACACAATACAGTTTAAACACATAGTTCACACAAGGTTAGATGGCCATATATATTTATTATAGAAATAAATATCAATTTAAAAATGACCATAAGATAAATATTTTTGCTCTTACAAAAGTTTGAGCTGCAAACAAAAACATGCATTTGAAATAACCTACACTGTCAGAAAAAAGGTACAGTTCTGTCGCTCAGGCAGTACCCTAAGATACAAAGTGAAAGATTCAAAAGTGAGATTCTGCCCCAGTGACAGAACTGTACCTTTTTTTTCTGAGAGTGTAGGGTGACCATTCATAAATGTTTGAAATATTGCATAAATTATATTTGGCTGAAATGCTTGTATTGAAACATTTTGCATTCTACCTGTGATAAAACTGTGCAAGATGTTACGTTTTGTGACGGCCACTGGTAGGAAACCTTTTAGCTGTGTTTATGATCAATCTGCACAAGGTTGACTGTAAAATATACATTTTAGGTATGGAAATGAAACATTTTGAGTTTTGATATGGGATATGGTCATTGCACTTACTTATTTCAGCTTCTCTCATGATTTTGGTTGGTCTGGAAAGTATTAGTCATGCACTGATATAACTGGGCCCAGTGTATCTGTTAATGTGTAGGAATTTTCCGCAATAATTTTTCACAGGTGTTTTCCCAATGTTTGGATTTGCACTGTGTTGTGTTTTAGGGTTAAAGATATATATATATATTTTTTTTACTGTTGACTGTCAGCCATGACTATAATACAGGATGAAAACATGTAAAGCCACCATCGTCCTTTCAAAATATATTTACATCTTTTATTCTATGTGCAGCTAAAATGATAGAAGAATGTTATGAACGGCCACCTGATGTGAATAAAAATTGTTTTTACATCAGTTATAACCTGAATACTATGGAGCCCCTTAAGGGACATGGTGGTGGAAAAAAATCAGAGTGAGTGAAAAAAAATTCAGGGTGGGAGGAAAAATATTTTTCAGATTTTTTGCGTTCTCTCACAAAACATTTGCGTTCCCTTGCAAACATTTTTGCGTTCCCTCGCAAAATCACTTCCTGTTTCCTACTTCCTGTTTACCATTTCCAGTGGTTCAGACATCTACGTGCATTCGTAATGGAGCACTTCATTGAGTTTTATTTTGAACTTGGACTGAAGTACAAAGACATATATATATACATGTATATGCTTAGTTCAAGACACGGTTTTGACGTCAGCGAAAGACACCTGAAAAGAATATTACACAAAAAAGGATTGTCTCAACGGAAAGATTATTCGGCCTTAGTGGACCTTGTTGATTTCATCAGTCATCAGCTGCAGTACTCTGGGCAACTTCATGGGTAAAAATTAAATGTGCCCGAAAACAGGTAAAAAGTATTTACAAAACGTATTTATATTGTACATTATAGAAGATACACTTATATTACATTCGAATACATTATACTGTGAAGTTTTCTGAAAAAATAAATTTTGTTAAAATACATTCTAACACTTAATGTTTGCTCCTTTTTTTCTACATGCATTATTAAAATTTCTTCAGAGTTACCATGAAAATATCAATAAATTCTTTTTCTGAACAATCATGTCTCTATCTGTGTTCACGATGTTTTAGTGTAGAATTTGCACAGAAAAAGAATGGCAGTCTGTCACAATGCATTATATAACATATATATTGTTGCTTCTTGTCATTTCTGATGTGTCCTTTCATAATAATAATAACGATAAAAGGCAAAATGTTTTTTATCATTTATCAAAAAAAAGTCTTCAGAGTTAACAGGAAATTTTCTATTCATACAAAGTCTGTGACATTGCACAGACCATTCTTTCACATTTATACATGCATTATTTAAATTCCTTCAAATCTCACAGCAACATTTCTATTCATACTTCTTCAGAATGCCCAAGACGCTGTCTGTATGAAGTTTCATGAGATTTCAGTGAAGATTTGAACAGAAAATGAATGGCAAAGTCTGACATTGCACTGACCACTCTTTCACATTTATAAATGCATTATTTAAATTCCTTTTAAATCTCACAGCAACATTTCTGTTCATACTTCTTCAGAATGCCAAACACTCTGTCTGTATCAAGTTTCATGAGATTTCAGTGAAGATTTGTACAGAAAATGAATGGCAATTTGTCACAATGCATTATATAGCATATATATTGTTATATTCTCTTATATATCCTTCAAAGATGTTGATGCCGATAGCTTTGTGGGCAGCACTGTCTTGGGTTCGAATCCCTACTCTGGGCCTTTCCTGATCCCACCCCCATGTCACTTCTTGTCATTTCTGATGTGTCCTTTCATAATAATAATAATAATAATGATAAAAGGCAAAATGTCTTTTATTATTTATCCAAAAAAAGTCTTTAGAGTTAACAGGAAAATTGTAGAATTTGACAGAAAATAAAAAGCAAATCTTGGTAACACTTTACAATAAGTGTACAAAAATATGCATTAATTCATGCTTAATTAATGCACAGATAATCACGAGTTAATGTATAATTCATGATGAACTAAAGCATTTATTAATGATTACTACATCAGCAACAATTGAACATTCTGTATGATTCATAGATTAAGTAATCATTAAATTGTTATTAGTAAAGACATGCTAAATTCATATGTTAATTACCACAGTGTTCAAAGCTATGTACTTCAACTTCCAGTTGTCTGCTTTAAATACTCATTAGTTAATGATTTGCAAATGTATCATTATATTGTGACGTTACTTGTTGAGGCACAGGACTAACTAACTAATTGTAAATCCATAACCACAATGACATATTACTTAACAATTAGTTAATAGTTCTGTGCCTCAACAAGTAAAGTCATAACATAATGATACATTTGCAAATGTCTGTGGCACTGCTCAGGTGTTATGAGAGCCCAGGTTGCTCTGATAGTGGCCTTCAACTCTTCTGCATTGTTGGGTCTGGCATATCACATCTTCCTCTTCACAAACCCCATAGATTTTCTAAGGGGTTAAGATCAGGCGAGAGTGCTGGCCAATTAAGAACAGGGATACTATGGTCCTTAAACCAGGTACTGGTAGCTTTGGCACTGTCTGCAGGTGCCAAGTCCTGTTGGAAAATGAAATCTGCATCTCCATAAAGTTGGTCAGCAGCAGGAAGCATGAAGTGCTCTAAAACGTCCTGGTATACAGCTGCATTGACCTTGGACCTCAGAAAACACAGTGGACCAACACCAGCAGATGACATGGCACCCCAAACCATCACTGACTGTGGAAACTTTACACTGGACCTCAAGCAACGTGGATTCTGTGCCTCTCCTCTCTTCCTCCAGACTCTGGGACCCTGATTTCCAAAGGAAATGCAAAATTTACTTTCATCAGAGAACATAACTTTGGACCACTCAGCAGCAGTCTAGTCCTTTTTGTCTTTAGCCCAGGCGAGACGCTTCTGACGCTGTCTGTTGTTCAAGAGTGGCTTGACACAAGGAATGCGACAGCTGAAACCCATGTCTTGCATACGTCTGTGCGTAGTGGTTCTTGAAGCACTGACTCCAGCTGCGGTCCACTCTTTGTGAATCTCCCCCACATTTTTGAATGGGTTTTGTTTCACAATTCTCTCCAGGGTGCGGTTATCCCTATTGCTTGTACATTTTTTCTACCACATCTTTTCCTTCCCTTCGCCTCTCTATTAATGTGCTTGGACACAGAGCTCTGTGAACAGCCAGCCTCTTTTGCAATGACCTTTTGTGTCTTGCCCTCCTTGTGCAAGGTGTCAATGGTCGTCTTTTGGAAACTGTCAAATCAGCAGTCTTCCCCATGATTGTGTAACCTACAGAACTAGACTGAGAGACCATTTAAAGGCCTTTGCAGGTGTTTTGAGTTAATTAGCTGATTAGAGTGTGGTACCAGATCTCTCTCAAATTTTCTGAGATACTGAATTTGGGGTTTTCATTAGTTGTTAGTTATAATCATCAAAATTAAAAGAAATAAACACTTGAAATATATCAGTCTGTGTGGAATGAATGTATGCATTATACAAGTTTCACTTCTTGAATGGAATTAGTGAAATAAATCAACTTTTTGAAGATATTCTAATTATATGACCAGCACCTGTATATGCTATATAATGCATTGTGACAAATTGCCATTCATTTTCTGTACAAATCTTCATTGAAATCTCATGAAACTTGATACAGACAGAGTCTTGGGCATTCTGAAGAAGTATGAATAGAAATCTTGCTGTGAGATTTGAAGGAATTGAAATAACGCATGTATAAATGTGAAAGAATGGTCTGTGCAATGTTACAGATTTTGTATGAATAGAAAATTTCCTGTTAACTCTGAAGACTTTTTTTTGATAAATGATAAAAAACATTTTGCCTTTTATCGTTATTATTATTATGAAAGGACACATCAGAAATGACAAGAAGCAACAATATATGTGTTATATAATGCATTGTGACAGACTGCCATTCTTTTTCTGTGCAAATTCTACACTAAAACATCGTGAACACAGATAGAGACATGATTGTTCAGAAAAAGAATTTATTGATATGTTCATGGTAACTCTGAAGAAATTTTAATAATGCATGTAGAAAAAAAAGGAGCAAACATTCAGTGTTAGAATGTATTTTAACAAACTTTATTTTTTCCGAAAACTTCACAGTATAATGTATTCGAAAGTAATATAAGTGTATCTTCTATAATGTACAATATAAATACATTTTGTAAATACTTTTTCCCTGTTTTTGGGCACATTTAATTTTTAACCGCTGAAATATTGATGTTCGTCAGCTTTTTGGCCGCTTCGTGTCTCCGTACCGTAATTCCACTAATAGACGTGCAGCAAATCCAGATGGCGGCTGGCGTTCGCAGGTGGCGGCTCACTTGACCGCGGTGTTTTTGGTGGGACACAATGACATTCAGAGCAGTATCCATCATCCTTTAGTATCCACAGATGGCTGAATGTTTGTAACAATGATACACTGAGTAAATAAGGACACAATTTACATTTTTGAGTACTCTATTTTTAAGTTTTGCCTAATTTTATTTTTATTGTAATGTTTTACAGGATGACCTGGATGACACTGCACAGATTTGGAATGCACACACCATTAGGCCATCAAAGAACATCGGTAACCCCAGTGGTCGGCCCAGTGTGATGTATGCACTGCTTGAGCTGTATCACACCAGAGACTTTCTTACCTCAGCTGACACTGAAAGTGTTCAATTGTGCCAACACGAATGCACTTTCCGATGCCCCATACCATGCGATCCAAATGTAAATGAACTGTGTAATGTTATAATCTCTCAGTTGAGTCTCAGTTGAACATTCCAAGAGACCCATATCAAGCTGTGAACTTGTACATGCATTTAAGAGATGTGATCAGGGCATTACTGTAAGAAGGCAAGATCATTTTTATCTGAAATGTTTACATAATTTGTAGACAATACTGTCCCCATGGGAATCCTGCAACATTGTGTAAAGTTTTTATATAGAACTACAACTTACCAGACTACAATCTTGACACATAAAAGTAATTCAAAATGAAACCAACATTTGCAAAATTGTTTATTGCTCACAAAGTTGTTTACAACTGGAAATAAATGCTACTGAGGAAATTTTAATTTCCAAATTTGAACCTGTATCAACATGTAAACTCTGTGTTTAAACTGTGAAAAAAAAAGGTTAACGATTCAGAGAACATTCCTTACTAACAACCAAAGTGGTACTGCATAGAATGGAAATCAGAGTGTTTGCAAAAATGTCAAGTACAAGTTTTCAATTGAAAAAGTTTGAATAGCCTAACGATAATTAGTCCATATTTTAGAACATTAAACTCACCTTTTTCACTGTAAACAAAATGCATATAAGATTGAATTAACAAATAAAAAATGTCCATTCTAACAACAAACGTGATGCTGCATATGATGAAGATTGTTTCAAGACTTTTCAGCTGCAAAAATGTAGATTTCAAAATATTATACTCAAATTTCTTTTGTGCAAACAAAACACTTGCAAAGAACAAGACAATCAAAATAGCAATTAAACAGTACTAACAGCACAAATGCACTTGCCGGAAAATGCTAAACCTATTTGAAAAGTAAATGAATGTTATGACAGTCAAATGTAAATCAAATTAATATAGGGGCCCTTTAAATGAATACTTTCTAAATGAAAACTGCTGTTGTGTGTAGCATCCTGTTCTTTCCCCCATGGTATATAAAAATACCATCACACAGATTGTTTACCAACAAAATCATAATAATTACAGACTATCAAGTTCCAAAAAAGTGACTGATGACTATGAACTATTCCTGAGCAGCATCAAATTCACAGGATGTCCATTTCAAAGTAATCGCTAGAGAGAATGTTGTCAAACTCTGTGCGGAGGTCTGGGTAAGAACTGTAAGTATAAGGTAAATCAAGAGTAGCTCCACAGGTGTGAGCTACTGGTCTTCTGCTGAGGCCAGATTCTGCATTGAAGCTTACTTTGATTTGATCAACACATATAACAGAAGAACCAGTGCAGAACCGTAGAAATTTTTCTGCTTTGCTTTGGTCAGCATTCCTGAGATAACGTTGCAGATGATTGAATACCATCTGTTCTTTCTGAGAGCGAACCACCTGTGTTGTTTGAAGTAGCTGTGCCACTTTTTTACCAGTGGCCTTCTTTGTGTCATACAGAGACACTAGACTGTCCTGGTCTGGTACTTTCAGCAGTGCAAATGGCATGGCTCTGGAGAAACAATCTATTACATAATTGGGCTCTTGAAGAATTGCTTTGTGAGCCATTGTTTGGATAGCAACTTTTATGGTGTTTTTTGGAGGGATGCAATGTGAGCCCATTCTTGTGAAGAGGTCAAGCAGATCGTCTTCATCACATTCCTCCAGTGTGCCTTGACAAGCCTTTGCAATGGCAGTTCGTTCAATCAAAGAGAGGAAAGATGGACATGTAACGGAGTGAATGAGACGAGAGGCGAGCGGATCCACATGCGAGCCTTTATTAAAGGGACGAGACAGATACATAGTCGGGCAGGCAGGGTCAAATAAACAGTAAACAGGAGTGTCAGAGGCGAGACGAGAGAACAGTCCTTAATGACGAGCGATAATCCAAAGGCAGGCGGCTAGACAGTCCAAACGAGATAACCAGGCGGGAGAACAAAACCAGGGACGAGGAAACTAGGAAACGCTAACAATTACAATTACAATAATTCAATAATTCAACAAACCGTGAAGTGCACTGGGGAGGACCGGGGTTTATATAGAACGCCTGATTGGTCACGGGGGCTGACACAATCAGAGCGGAGGAGGATGGGAGATGCAGTCTGAGATGCAAAGTAACAGTCAGAGTGTAGGGGTGAGGCGAGAGTGACATCTGGTGGTGAATGGACAATGGGACACCGACCAGATTCGTAACATAGCCCCCCCCCCAAGGAGCGGCTTCCAGACGCTCCAACAGAATAACAGTCCAGGGGAGCGGTGGGGCGGGAGCGAGACAGGGCGAGGGCTGGAGGACCAGGTCCCTGCGGAGGACCCGGTGATTGAGGCAGGACCGGCAGAGCAGGAACCCTCCAGGGCGGAGCCGGAGGCGGGACAGGCGACGCAAGAGCCCTCCAGGGCGGAGCCGGAGGCGGGACAGGCGACGCAAGAGCCCTCCAGGGCGGAGCCGGAGCAGCCCTCCGGGGCGAAACAGGAATCTGCGTCACGGTCTGGGACCTGGGGAAAGCAAGGACAGAGGAGGCAGACAGAATAGGGGGAGAAGGCGCAGCAGCCCTCCAGGGCGGAACAGGAGGCGGAGCAGGAGGTGCCGCAGTCCTCCGGGGCGGAACAGGAGGCGCAGCAGCCCTCCGGGGTGGAACAGGAGGCGCAGCAGCCCTCCGGGGCGGAACTGGAACCTGTGTCATGGTCTGGGACCTGGGGAGAACAGGGACAGAGGAGACAGACAGAAGAAAGAGAGAAGCAGAGAGTTTTGAGGTTAACGCCCCCTCCATAAGAGGTTCTACAGCTGACGCTGACACCTCTGGAGGCATTGGCGCAGCTTCTCCGACGGGGAAGGCCTCTGGGGCGGACTTGAGACCAGATGGGACCTCTGGAGCAGGCTTGAAATCAGACGGGAGCTCTGGAGCAGGCTTGAGATCAGACGGGAGCTCTGGAGCAGGCTTGAGATCAGACGGGGGCTCTGGAGCAGGCTTGAGATCAGGCGGGAGCTCTGGAGCAGGCTTGTGACCAGGCGGGAGCTCTGGAGCAGGCTTGTGACCAGGCGGGAGCTGGGACGGAGCAGACTTGTGAACAGACGTGGCCTCAGAAGCTGACTTGTGAACAGATGTGACCTCAGGAGCTGACTCGGGAACAGACGTGACCTCAGGAGCTGAGTGTGCAGCCCACACACACCAAAAGGCAACTGCCATTAAGGGAAGAGCAGCGGCGGGTGGCAGGACCTCTTTAATGGTGGTTTTAGAAGGTGTTAATGCCACTGGGATGTTAGCAGCACTCACTGACACTAGTGGTGGGTCCAGCACGCTGGCCGTCATGACAGGCCGTGACCCTGAGATGTCAGATGAGACATGGCGTGGCTCTGGGCAGTCAAACGAAACATGGCGAGGCTCTGGGCCGTCAGGCGGGACGTGACTTGACTCTGGGCCGTCAGGCGGGATGTGACTTGACTCTGGGCCGTCAGGCGGGACGTGACTGGACTCTGGGCCGTCAGGCGGCACGTGACTGGACTCTGGAGCAGCAGCAATAACTTTGTTTGGCTCATGAAGATCAGCTGTGGTTTGACCTGGTTCGTGGAAATTGGCTGTGACTTGACCCGATTTGTGAAGATCAATAGTGAACTGACTTGACTCTTGGAGATCAGCAATGACTTGACTTGGCTCGTGAAGATTAGTAGTGACTTTACTTGACTCAGGAACGACAGCCTTGACGTTGCTTGACTCAGGGACGACAGCCTTGACGTTGCTTGACGCAGGGACGACAGCCTTGACGTTGCTTGACTTGGAAGCTTGACTGGACCTGGAAGCCTGACTGGACTTGGAGGCTACAGCTGTAGCCTGACTTGACTCTGGAGCAGCGGCTGAAGTTTGACTTGGCTCATGAGGACCTGCTGTAACCTGGCCTGGCTCATGGAGATCTGCTGTAACGGGACTTGACTCCTGAACAACATGGCTTGGCTCAGGAACAACAGCTGTAACGTGACTTGACTCGTGAAGAACAGGTGTGACTTGGCTTGACTCGTGAAAAACAACATCTGTGTCGTGGCTTGACTCATGGAGAACAACAGCTTTGGCTTGACTTGACTCCATTGCTTGACTTGACTTGGAAGCCTGACTTGACCCCGGGGTAGCCGCCGCGGCGTGAAGGAGTGCCATTTTAGCTGCCCATACTGTCATTAGGGGTGTGTCCAGCACGTGGGCCATCATGACCACAGGTGGCGTCCAGGTGCTGACCACAGGTTCTGGAATGGCAGCCATCTTGTGGAGTGGCTTGGAGACGGCGGCCATCTTGTGCAGTGGCTCTGGCGTGGCAGCCATCTTGTGCAGTGGCTCAGGAAAGATAGCTGTAACTTGACTTGAAACAGAAGCGACAGCTGTAATTTGACTTAAAGGAACAACAGTTCTGGCTTGATTTGAAACAGGAAACACAGTTTTAGCTTGACTTGCCTTAAGAGCGGTTCTGACTTGACTTGACACAGGAAACACGGTTGCAATCTGACTTGACTTGGAAACTTGACTTGACTCGGGAAATGAAGCTATAAATTGACTTAACTTGGAAACTTGACTTGACTCAGGAAATACAGCTGCA
>VONZ01003359.1:0-23160 GCA_012976165.1 Labeo catla
CGTTTTCTGACTGAGAAAAGACGTTTTAGAGCGTTTCCAAGCATTCCTTGGTTTCATGAGCTGACATGCCTAAAAACATTTTTGGCTATCCTAGAAGGCCCAGACTAAGCGTTTTATGAACTGAGTCTCTAACTAAATTTCATATTTAGTTTTTAGAGAAAAGTATTTAGTATTTAGAGAAAAGACGTTTTAGAGCGTTTCCAAGCATGCCTTGGTTTCATGAGCTAAGTTGCCTAAAATCAGGATTGGCGTTCCTAGAAGGCTCAAACTAAGAGTTTTATGAACTGAGGCTGTAACTAAATTTCATATGCAATCAACGTCTGACACATCAAGAACTGTCTTTCTGCATTGTAAATAACATTCCGTTCATGCATCTGAAACATTTTTAATGTGGGTCAACTTTATTCATGAAACTTCATGAACTTTCGTTTTCTCACTGAGAAAAGACGTTTTAGAGCGTTTCCAAGCATGCCTTGGTTTCATGAGCCAGGATGTCTAAAATCACTATTGCCGTTCCTAGAAGGCTCTAGCAAAGCGTTTTATGAACTGAGGCTCTAACTAAATTTCATATGCAATAAGCTTCTAACACATCAAGAATTGTCTTTCTGAATTGTAAATAACATTCCGTTCATGCATCTGAAACATTTTTAATGTGGGTCATCTTTTTTCATGAAACTGCATGAACTAGCGTTTTCTGACTGAGAAAAGACGTTTTAGAGCGTTTCCAAGCATGCCTTGGTTTCATGAGCCGAGTTGCCTAAAATCAGTATTGGCGTTCCTAGAAGGCCCAGACTGAGAGTTTTATGAACTGAGGCTCTAACTAAATTTCATATGCAAAAAACTTCTAACACATCAAGAAGTGTCTTTCTGTATTGTAAATAAATATTCCTCGCTCATGGTATCTGGAAACATTTTTAATGTGGGTCAATCCCTTTATTCATGAAACTTCATGAACTTTCGTTTTCTCACTGAGAAAAGACGTTTTAGAGCCGCTTCCAAGCATGCCTTGGTTTCATGAGCTAGATGCCTAAAATCACTCATTGATGCTCCTAGAAGGCTCTTAACTAAGCTGCTTTTATGAACTGAGGCTGTAACTAAATTTCATATGCAATAAACTTCTAACACATTAAGAATTGTCTTTCTGCATTGTAAATAACATTCGCTCATGCATCTGGAAACATTTTTAATAATAACTTATTCATGAAACTTCATGAACTTTCGCTTTCTCACTGAGAAAAAAGACGCTTTAGAGCTTCAAGCATGCCTTTGTTTCATTGAGTTAGGATGCCTAAAATCACTATTGGCTGCCTCTGTAGGCCCAACTGCTTATGAACTGAGGCTCTAACTTAATATGAAATGTATACAACGTTCAAGTACATCTAGAAGTTTCTTTCTGCATGGTAAATAACATTTGTTTCATGCATGTGAAACATTTTTAATGTGGGTCAGCTTTTTTCATGAAACTGCATGAACTAGCGTTTTCTGACTGAGAAAAGACGTTTTAGAGCGTTTCCAAGCATTCCTTGGTTTCATGAGCTGACATGCCTAAAATCAGTATTGGCGTTCCTAGAAGGCTCTAACTAAGCGTTTTATGAACTGAGTCTCTAACTAAATTTCATATGCAATAAACTTCTAAAACATTAAGAATTGTCTTTCTGCTTTGTAAATAACATTTCTTTCATGCATCTGAAACATTTTTAATGTGGGTCAGCTTTTTCATGAAACTGCATGAACTAGCGTTTTCTGACTGAGAAAAGACGTTTTAGAGCGTTTCCAAGCATTCCTTGGTTTCATGAGCTGACATGCCTAAAAACATTTTTGGCGATCCTAGAAGGCTCCTAGACTAAGCGTTTTATGAACTGAGGCTCTAACTTAATATGAAATGTATAAAACTAACACCTAGAAGTTCATTGTAAATAACATTTCTTTCATGCATGTGAAAGATTTTTAATGTGGGTCAGCTTCATGAAACTGCATGAACTAGCTTTTCTGACTGAGAAAAGACGTTTTAGAGCGTTTCCAAGCATTCCTTGGTTTGATGAGCTGACATGCCTAAAAAACATTTTGGCAATCCTAGAAGGCTCTAACTAAGCGTTTTATGAACTGAGGCTGTAACTAAATTTCATATGCAATAAACTTCTAACACATCAAGAATTGTCTTTCTGCATTGTAAATAACATTCCGTTCATGCATCTGAAACATTTTTAATTGGGTCAACTTTATTCATGAAACTTCATGAACTTTCGTTTTCTCACTGAGAAAAGACGTTTTAGAGCGTTTCCAAGCATGCCTTGGTTTCATGAGCTAGGATGCCTAAAATCAGGATTGGCGTTCCTAGAAGGTTCTACCTAAGCGTTTTATGAACTAAGGCTCTAACTTAATATGAAATGTATAAAACGTCTGACACATCTAGAAGCTTCTTTCTGGATTGTAAATAACATTTCTTTCATGCATGTGAAACATTTTTAATGTGGGTCAGCTTTTTTCATGAAACTGCATGAACTAGCGTTTTCTGACTGAGAAAAGACGTTTTAGAGCGTTTCCAAGCATGCCTTGGTTTCATGAGCTAGGATGCCTAAAATCAGGATTGGCGTTCCTAGAACGCTCTAACTAAGCGTTTTATGAACTGAGGCTGTAACTTAATTTCTTATGCAATAAACTTCTAACACATCAAGAATTGTCTTTCTGCATTGTAAATAACATTTCTTTCATGCATCTGAAACATTTTTAACCCTCTGGGATCTGAGGGTGTTTTGGGGCCCTGGAGAAGTTTTGACATGCCCTGACATTCGTGCTTTTTTCAGTATCTTAAAAACATATTAATGGCTAAAGTCTGGATACACTGTAATCAGCACAAAGTAGGCTACAATAATATGTAAGCAACATGAATGTACGTGTTTGTGTTTTTGAGAAAACACCATTTATGCGTGGTTAATAAAAATCTAACATTTTTAAGTCACTGAAATAAGGCCATGAAACACATTCAGAACATTTGTGCACAAGACTTTTGAGAACTGGATGTGGTAGGCTAGAGTTTTTTCTACAAAATGATGTGAAAATCATCTCGTTCAGTCGTTCACAAAAAACAATATACTTATTTACATTTTCTAAGACGTGTTTTGTGATCGAAAGGGAATATGTGAGGGAGTGACAATGGGCACTGAATATTTAGTGATTCACACCTGAGAGACAAAAGGCCCTCCCCTAATGGCCCATCAATGAGACTGTGACTGTCAGGTAAGAAACAATGTGAGAAGATTCAGAGATTGGGGTTTTAGATTATTTGTATTTTATTTACAACACAGTATAATATAAACATACATTATGAAGGTCAAAGACACATTATTAAACACACTGATCTAACCACAGAGATGTGAACAGACGTTGTGTAATTCCTGAAAACTGTTTTCTGAATTCTGTTCAACAAGTAGCACAAGCAAATCATACCTGATATTTAAGTGCTTGCAAAACTCATCATCAGTAGTCAAGGAACTTGTTCTACCAATAGAATATCCATGTAGTTGAAGATGTGATGTTGGTACGACTCTTTCAGAGGAAAAGTTTGCAGGATTCATCTGTTGTGCAGGTATCAAATCACAAACAGCTAAAGCAAAACAAAAAACATCTGTGAGCATGTTAATATCAGGAGCAATTTAAAGAATCTTTGCTAAATAAAATCATTAGTTCTATAATTTCTATCCGAAAAACACTAAAATAAATGAATAAATCAGTGTGCATGTTGATAGGCCTGGAGCAATATTGTTATATTAGCAATCACTAATATTGCCCATGTGATTTTTATAGCTATCATATGCACACGTTTTGTATTTATTATTATACAGTATAAAAACAACATCTAAGAAACTAAATTATTATTAAGCACATTATGTACACGTTTGAGCAGATATTTGCAGACAGAATAATCAACAGTAAAGACTGGTCTAAGCATTCTTATACATTACTTTTATATCGTCTAAACATTAGCCATACTTTTATGTCAATTTGTTTATGAAACATAAAACATTCCTGACGCCTTACAGATGCATTGAAAAGTTGCCTATTATATTTCAAAATGTTGCACTCGATTTCACATATTTTAGTCAGGAATTATAGTTTTGAAAAAGTCCAGCTAGTAAATGCGTTCAAGTTTATGTCTCAACAACACATTATCTAATGCCAATAAGAAACATTACTTACACTGTACAAGAGATCCTCTCGTCATCTGTCTGTAGCCGCGCTCGCGTTCTGTTTGTGAGATAAACAAGCTCAGTCTGTTCCTCTCAGCGCGTCCTCATCTGGAGTAAATTCAAGGCTTTTTTCTCTCAGCGCTTTCTTCCAAAAACGAAAGTATCCGACACAAACACGTTGCTGCTTTGTTTACGGGTTGATGTGGGCGTTCATTTCGCGCGTATTTCACGTGGATGATTGTAATAACAATAGCGCCACCGCGCGTGGGCGTGAACTAATTAGCGGTAATGAGGTCAGATGGAAAAAACAGGACATGGTATTGGTTTCATACGGATTTCTTACACAGGATATGCGTTTTCGAATAAACTTACTTCATTCAAAAGTAGACATTCCAAGCTTTCTATAGACATATCTCTGGTGTTTGTGTGTCATGTATTCGCTGAGTTTTAGTTCATTTTAGTGACGCATTTCAACTGGATATTTACGGAGACTGAGAAGACTGAAATGACACCCTGTATATTTTCTTTATTTACAAAAACTACGAACATTTGTTGGTATGTTGAGCGTACAAAAATAAAAGTAAACTTTCTACAGATTCAGGTGATGTATTACTTTTATATGTCCAATTAAAATTGAGGGAGCAATTCAAGTTCTTTTTGCTAACATCTGGAAAATATGCGAGTGCTCCCGCCTGCGGGTTAGCCGCCCCCAGGGCGGTAATATGAAATGTATAAAACTTCTGACACATCTAGAAGTTTCTTTCTGGATTGTAAATAACATTTCTTTCATGCATGTGAAACATTTTTAATGTGGGTCAGCTTTTTTCATGAAACTGCATGAACTAGCGTTTTCTGACTGGGAAAAGACGTTTTAGAGCGTTTCCAAGCATTCCTTGGTTTCATGAGCTGACATGCCTAAAAACATTTTTGGCGATCCTAGAAGGCCCAGACTAAGCGTTTTATGAACTCAGTCTCTAACTAAATTTCATATGCAATAAACTTCTAACACATTAAGAATTGTCTTTCTGCATTGTAAATAACATTTCTTTCATGCATCTGAAACATTTTTAATATGGGTCAGCTTTTTTCATGAAACTGCATGAACTAGCGTTTTCTCACTGAGAAAAGACGTTTTAGAGCGTTTCCAAGCATGCCTTGGTTTCATGAGCTGAGTTGCCTAAAATCAGGATTGGCGTTCCTAGAAAGCTCTAACTAAGCGTTTTATGAACTGAGGCTGTAACTAAATTTCATATGCAATAAACTTCTAACACATCAAGAATTGTCTTTCTGCATTGTAAATAACATTCCGTTCATGCATCTGAAACATTTTTAATGTGGGTCAACTTTATTCATGAAACTTCATGAACTTTCTTTTTCTCACTGAGAAAAGAAGTTTTAGAGCGTTTCCAAGCATGCCTTGGTTTCATGAGCTAGGATGCCTAAAATCACTATTGGCGTTCCTAGAAGGCTCTAGCTAAGCGTTTTATGAACTGAGGCTCTAACTTAATATGAAAAGTATAAAACTTCTGACACATCTAGAAGTTTCTTTCTGGATTGTAAATAACATTTCTTTCATGCATGTGAAACATTTTTAGTGTGGGTCAGCTTTTTTTCATGAAACTGCATGAACTAGCGTTTTCTCACTGAGAAAAGACGTTTTAGAGCGTTTCCAAGCATGTCTTGGTTTCATGAGCTGAGTTGCCTAAAATCAGGATTGGCGTTCCTAGAAGGCTCTAACTAAGCGTTTTATGAACTGAGGCTCTAACTTAATATGAAATGTATAAAACTTCTGACACATCTAGAAGTTTCTTTCTGGATTGTAAATAACATTTCTTTCATGCATGTGAAACATTGTTAATGTGGGTCAGCTTTTTTCATGAAACTGCATGAACTAGCATTTTCTGACTGAGAAAAGACGTTTTAGAGCGTTTCCAAGCATGCCTTGGTTTCATGAGCTGACATGCCTAAAAACATTTTTGGCGATTCTAGAAGGCCCAGACTAAGCGTTTTATGAACTGAGGCTCTAACTAAATTTCATATGCAATAAACTTCTAACACATTAAGAATTGTCTTTCTGCATTGTAAATAACATTTCTTTCATGCATCTGTAATATTTTTAATATGGGTCAGCTTTTTTCATGAAACTGCATGAACTAGCGTTTTCTCACTGAGAAAAGACGTTTTAGAGCGTTTCAAAGCATGCCTTGGTTTCATGAGCTGAGTGCCTAAAATCAGGATTGGCGTTCCTAGAAGGCTCTAACTAAGCGTTTTATGAACTGAGGCTGTAACTAAATTTCATATGCAATAAACTTCTAACACATTAAGAATTGTCTTTCTGCATTGTAAATAACATTCCGTTCATGCATCTGAAACATTTTTAATGTGGGTCAACTTCATTCATGAAACTTCATGAACTTTCGTTTTCTCACTGAGAAAAGAAGTTTTAGAGCGTTTCCAAGCATGCCTTGGTTTCATGAGCTAGGATGCCTAAAATCACTACTGGCATTCCTAGAATCTCTAACTAAGCGTTTTATGAACTGAGGCTGTAACTAAATTTCATATTTAGTTTTTAGAGAAAAGTATTTAGTATTTAGAGAAAAGACGTTTTAAAGCGTTTCCAAGCATGCCTTGGTTTCATGAGCTAAGTTGCCTAAAATCAGGATTGGCGTTCCTAGAAGGCTCTAACTAAGAGTTCCCTACCAAAAGCTACACTCGATGCTGCGTATCAATACGCTAATGAGAACATTCTTTGTTCGACAGGTTGTGAAGATTGTGTGTCAAACACGTCAAGAATTGGCTTAAATAACCTCGGTAGGTGACGTATCTGATTATGCGCACCTGCGGGTTATAAATAGATGTGAATCGAACACACCTGCAGGTTTTCTTTGTCTTCAAGGACCGTTTTGTTTGTGTGTGTGCTGTTTTGCAGTGTCTTACAAAAAAAAGAAAGTAAAGTAAAAAAAAAAGAAAGATCATGATGGAGTCAGAAAGGAGATGCGTGCCTCCCTGCGTAAGGCTCATCTCGGAGGATGATCCTCATGGTTTTTGCTTCGAGTGTTTGGGGGAAGAACACGCTGCCCTCGGGCTCGAGGGAGAGTGCGAGCACTGCGATCAGTTACCGATCAAAGTGCTTCGTGCGCGGCTCGCTTTTTTCAAAGAAGAGCGAGCTGCCGCTCCCTCGCTGCAGTCCTGGGGGTCGCGTGTTGATCTGGCTGAGGCGCGTGAGACGAGCACGCCTCTTTCTCTCGCGATCTCGCCGGATCAGGAGGTCCTTGCGTCCGTTTCTGAAGCGCGCCCCGGCGCTTCTTCAGAACGGGCGGAGGACACTTCCTCTCTTGCTTCTGCAGAGATTGACCTCGAGAGCGCCACCTCTGAGCGCTCCTCTCGCGACGACAAAGCGTATGAGGAGTTACTGGAGGTGGTAACTCGAGCGGTTGATCGGCTAAAACTAGACTGGCCGCAGGAGCAAGAGACCCTCAAACGCTCGAAGCTGGATGACAGATTTCTGTCAGGTGGCCGGGGGGAGGGACCTCAGCGACGGTCTCTCCCCTTCTTTGGCGATCTCCATGACGAGCTAGCTCGTTCATGGAGTAAGCCCTATTCGTCCCGTGTCTTTGTGCCCTCGACGTCGATTTATTCGACTATCGTGGACTCACAGACACGGGGCTATATGATGATGCCCCAGGTAGAAGAGACGCTCGCGGGCTATCTCTCCCCTGGGAGCTCATCATCCTTAAAAAAAACCTATGCTCCCCACCAAGCCTTGCAGACTAACATCTTCGCTGGTGGGGAAAGCATATCAGGCAGCGGGTCAGGCTGGTGCTTCCCTGCACACCATGGCGGTCTTGCAGGCGTACCAGGCTGACCTGCTCAAGGACTTGAGCACTGGCGGGACCATCGACGAAGAGGCGTTTTTAGAACTTCGCTGGGCCACAGATCTGTCTCTCCGTGCAACAAAGCAGACGGCCCGTGCCATCGGCCGCTCTATGGCTGCTATGGTCTCCACGGAGAGACATTTGTGGCTCAACCTCACAGGCATCAAGGAGAGGGACCGATCATTCCTCCTTGATGCCCCAGTCTCGCCTTCCGGCCTGTTTGGTGACGCCGTTAACTCGGTCGTCACCAGGTTCCGGGAGGCGAGGCGCCATGAAGAAGCGTTTGTGAGGTTTCTTCCCCGCCGTGCTCAAGCGTCGGGACCGTCGGCCACCCAGTCCCGACCAGGTCTGGTCTCCCTGAGGCGGGATGTCCAGAAAGAGAGTGTGGCGAGTCGTGCGCCTCCTCGCAAAGACTGGGGAGCGGCTCGTCGCACTCCACAGTCCGCCTCTAAGAGGCCAGACCTGAGGAGCATCCTCACTAAAAAAAGGTCCTGAGGGTGGTGCGCCCAGGACCGTGGGGGTGTGTCCCCTCGGGGAGGGGCGTGTAAAAATCCAGCAGAGAATAGGGGCTCCTTCCCGGCACCCTCAGGAGACCACTGTATTACCTCCGCCACCACTGGTGTTTCGGGGGGCAGTGGTCTCCGACGAAGTGTTACATGGTCGGTTGCCTCCTGCCATGTTTCAGGACACCGTACATCTAACATCCCCCCAGATAAGCGAAGTGTCAAAACTAGTGCCCCTATCAGAGAAACTGGCAGCGTGGAAGCTACTGCCAGATATCTCTCCTTGGGTCGTAAGGACTGTAGAAAAGGGCTACAGGATTCAGTTTGCATATCGTCCTCCGCGTTTCAACGGCGTGGTCTCCACTTCCGTGAAACCGGAATGAGTGCATTTGTTGACACAGGAATTGCAGACTCTGCTGGACAAAGGGGCCATAGAACATGTTCCCCTGCCAGACAGAGACTCAGGCTATTACAGCCGATACTTTCTGGTTCCCAAGAAAGATGGGGGGCTGCGTCCAATTTTGGATCTTCGCGGGTTAAACCGCTACCTCAGAACTTACAAGTTCAAGATGCTAACAATCAAGATGATTGTTTCTCAGATCCAGTCAAGGGATTGGTTTGTGACAATCGATCTCAAGGATGCATATTTCCATGTAGAAATTTTGCCACAACACAGGAAGTTCCTGAGGTTCGCTTTCGGGGGCGAAGCTTACCAGTATCGGGTTCTTCCATTCGGCCTAGCTCTGTCACCCCGCACGTATACAAAATGCATGGATGCAGCACTGGCTCCTCTGCGACTCCAGGGCATCCGCATTTTGAATTACATAGACGACTGGCTCATTCTGGCCCGGTCTCAAGAGCTTGCGCTTCGACATCGGGATGTCGTCCTAGCTCATCTCAGATCTCTGGGGTTGAGACTCAACGCCAAGAAAAGCGTTCTCTCTCCTGCCCAGAGAACAACGTATTTGGGGGTTGTATGGGATTCGATTACAATGCAGGCACAACTGTCTCCTGCGCGGGTCGAATCCATTCTAAACACCCTAAAGAATATCAAGCTAGGTCAGAAAGTTACTCTACATTACTTTCAAAGGGTTTTAGGTCTCATGGCAGCTGCATCCACGGTGATACCTTTGGGTCTTCTGCACATGAGACCGTTTCAGTTGTGGCTCAGAGCCAGGGGATTTCATCCAAGGGCCAATCCCCAGAGGCAAATAAGGGTTACGCGCCAGGGGCTTCGTACCCTTTCTATGTGGTTCAGACCCCGGTTTCTGACCTTGGGTCCCACTCTAGGTCCGTGTTGTCGTCGCAAGATGCTAACGACAGACGCCTCCCTTACGGGCTGGGGTGCGGTCTTGAATGGCCGTCCAGCCCAAGGGATCTGGAGAGGTCATCATCTCAACTGGCACATCAATTGCCTCGAAATGATGGCTGTATTTCAGGCCCTGAAATACTTTCTCCAGCAGTTAAGAGGCTACCATGTCCTAGTGCGGGTGGACAGCACAGCGGTGGTCTCTTACATAAATCGCCAGGGCGGACTGCGTTCGCGCCGCCTGAACAGGTTAGCGCAGCAGATTCTGCTTTGGGCACAGGACAAGTTCCTGTCCCTCAGAGCGATTTATATTCCGGGGCATATGAATATGGGAGCAGACTTTCTGTCCAGACAAGCTGTGACACACGGGGAATGGAAACTCCACCCCGAAGTAGTCAGTCAAATCTGGGAAAGATTTTACGAAGCAGAGGTGGACCTCTTTGCTTCACAGGAGACAGCACAATGTCCCCTCTACTTCTCTCTGACTCCTCCAGCTCCCCTGGGTCTGGACGCGATGGCCCATATGTGGCCCAGACTGCGTCTGTACGCATTTCCCCCGATTGCTCTGCTCCCGGGAGTCCTAGCCAAGGTCCGTCAACAGGGGTATCGCCTCTTATTGATAGCGCCCCGTTGGCCGACCAGAGTATGGTTCTCAGATCTAATATCCCTCCTCGACGGCTCACCGTGGGCGATTCCGGTCAGGAGAGATCTCCTATCTCAGGCGCAGGGGACAATATTTCATCCCCGGCCCGAGCTCTGGAACCTTCATGTCTGGCCCCTGAGGGGGACCAACTAAGAGATGCTGGGCTTCCAGCTGATGTTGTAGAGACTATTCTGAGTGCTAGGGCTCCCTCCACTAGAAGAAGTTATGCCCTCAAATGGCGTGTCTTTGAAAGTTGGTGTGTGACACACCATGCAGACCCAGTTCACTGCCAAGTTGTTTCAGTGCTGGAGTTCCTGCAAGAGAAATTGTCCTCAGGAACATCTCCTGGTACTCTCAGAGTCTATGTGGCCGCCATTTCAGCTTGCCACACTCTGATTGACGGGGTCTCGGTGGGGAAGCACCCACTAGTCGCTCGCTTCATTCGTGGAGCCAGGCGGTTAAGGCCACCCACCAGAGCAACAGTCCCTTCATGGGACTTAGCGATAGTGCTCGAGGGTCTGTCTGGGACCCCATTTGAACCACTAGAGTCAGCACATGTCAGGTTTCTGACTCTAAAGATGTTTTTTCTAATGGCTATTACTTCTCTCAAGAGAATCGGGGATTTGCAGGCTCTGGCAACCTCTCCATCCTGCTTGGACTTTGCCCCTGGGCTGGTGAAAGCCATTTTGCACCCTCACCCTAATTATCTTCCAAAAGTTCCATTCTCGACCATAAATCCGGTCGTTCTTGAAGCTTTCTCCCCTCCGCCGTTCACTTCACCGGAGCAGGAAAGGCTACACTTACTGTGTCCAGTACGTGCTCTTCAGATTTATGTCCACCGCACAAGCCAGTGGCGTAAGTCAGAGCAACTTTTCATATGCTATGGGGGCCGCAACCGGGGGACGGCCGCCACTAAACGAATTATGTCCCATTGGGTGAGGGATGCTATTGCCCTAGCTTATGAGGCGCGCGGTCAAGCTTCGCCTCTAGAGCTTAGGGCTCATTCAACCAGGGGGGTTGCATCCTCCACGGCTATTGCAAGAGGTGCCCCCCTGCAACAAGTGTGTGATGCGGCAGGCTGGTCCTCACCGCACACGTTTATTAGATTCTATAGTTTGGATGTCCATGCTACTCCGGGCTCTCATGTCCTTGAGTCAACATCCCAGAGTCATGTCTGAGACCTCTTCTATGTTTGTGCGCACACACTACACAACCTTGACAGGTCCAGACACTTCCAGCATCTCGTTCCCGCTTTTTAAGGGAACAGGGTTACAGTCAAGTAACCCGAGACGTTTTATGAACTGAGGCTGTAACTAAATTTCATATGCAATAAACTTCTAACACATCAAGAATTGTCTTTCTGCATTGTAAATAACATTCCGTTCATGCATCTGAAACATTTTTAATGTGGGTCAACTTTATTCATGAAACATCATGAACTTTCGTTTTCTCACTGAGAAAAGACGTTTGAGAGCGTTTCCAAGCATGCCTTGGTTTCATGAGCTAGGATGCCTAAAATCACTATTGGCGTTCCTAGAAGGCTCTAACTAAGCGTTTTATGAACTGAGGCTGTAACTAAATTTCATATGCAATCAACGTCTAACACATCAAGAACTGTCTTTCTGCATTGTAAATAACATTCCGTTCATGCATCTGAAACATTTTTAATGTGGGTCAACTTTATTCATGAAACTTCATGAGCTTTCGTTTTCTCACTGAGAAAAGACGTTTTAGAGCGTTTCCAAGCATGCCTTGGTTTCATGAGCTAGGATGCCTAAAATCACTATTGGCGTTCCTAGAAGGCTCTAGCTAAGCGTTTTATGAACTGAGGCTCTAACTTAATATGAAATGTATAAAACTTCTGACACATCTAGAAGTTTCTTTCTGGATTGTAAATAACATTTCTTTCATGCATGTGAAACATTTTTAATGTGGGACAGCTTTTTTCATGAAACTGCATGAACTAGCGTTTTCTGACTGAGAAAAGACGTTTTAGAGCGTTTCCAGGCATTCCTTGGTTTCATGAGCTGACATGCCTAAAAACATTTTTGGCGATCCTAGAAGGCCCAGACTAAGCATTTTATAAACTGAGTCTCTAACTAAATTTCATATGCAATAAATTTCTAACACATTAAGAATTGTCTTTCTGCATTGTAAATAACATTTCTTTCATGCATCTGAAACATTTTTAATGTGGGTCAGCTTTTTTCATGAAACTGCATGAACTAGCGTTTTCTGACTGAGAAAAGACGTTTTAGAGCGTTTCCAAGCATGTCTTGGTTTCATGAGCTGAGTTGCCTAAAATCAGGATTGGCGTTCCTAGAAGGCTCTAACTAAGCGTTTTATGAACTGAGGCTGTAACTAAATTTCATATGCAATAAACTTCTAACACATCAAGAATTGTCTTTCTGCATTGTAAATAACATTTCTTTCATGCATGTGAAACATTTTTAATATGGGTCAGCTTTTTTCATGAAACTGCATGAACTAGCGTTTTCTGACTGAGAAAAGACGTTTTAGAGCGTTTCCAAGCATTCCTTGGTTTCATGAGCTGACATGCCTAAAAACATTTTTGGCGATCCTAGAAGGCCCAGACTAAGCGTTTTATGAACTGAGGCTCTAACTAAATTTCATATGCAATAAACTTCTAACACATCAAGAATTGTCTTTCTGCATTGTAAATAACATTCCTTCATGCATGTGAAACATTTTTAATATGGGTCAGCTTTTTCATGAAACTGCATGAACTAGCGTTTTCTGACTGAGAAAAGACGTTTTAGAGCGTTTCCAAGCATGCCTTGGTTTCTTGAGCTAGGATGCCTAAAATCACTATTGGCGTTCCTAGAAGGCTCTAACTAAGCGTTTTATGAACTGATGCTCTAACTTAATATGAAATGTATAAAACTTCTGACACATCTAGAAGTTTCTTTCTGGATTGTAAATAACATTTCTTTCATGCATGTGAAACATTTTTAATGTGGGTCAGCTTTTTTCATGAAACTGCATGAACTAGCGTTTTCTGACTGAGAAAAGACGTTTTAGAGCGTTTCCAAGCATGCCTTGGTTTCATGAGCTGAGTTGCCTAAAATCAGGATTGGCGTTCCTAGAAGGCTCTAACTAAGCGTTTTATGAACTGAGGCTGTAACTAAATTTCATATGCAATAAACTTCTAACACATCAAGAATTGTCTTTCTGCATTGTAAATAACATTCCGTTCATGCATCTGAAACATTTTTAATGTGGGTCAACTTTATTCATGAAACTTCATGAACTTTCGTTTTCTCACTGAGAAAAGAAGTTTTAGAGCGTTTCCAAGCATGCCTTGGTTTCATGAGCTAGGATGCCTAAAATCACTATTGGCGTTTCTAGAATCTCTAACTAAGCGTTTTATGAACTGAGGCTGTAACTAAATTTCATATTTAGTTTTTAGAGAAAAGTATTTAGTATTTAGAGAAAAGACGTTTTAGAGCGTTTCCAAGCATGCCTTGGTTTCATGAGCTGAGTTGCCTAAAATCAGGTTGGCGTTCCTAGAAGGCTCTAACTAAAAGCGTTTTATGAACTGAGGCTGTAACTAAATTTCATATGCAATAAACTTCTAACACATCAAGAATTGTCTTTCTGCATTGTAAATAACATTTCTTTCATGCATCTGAAACATTTTTAATATGGGTCAGCTTTTTTCATGAAACTGCATGAACTAGCGTTTTCTCACTGAGAAAAGACGTTTTAGAGCGTTTCCAAGCATGTCTTGGTTTCATGAGCTGAGTTGCCTAAAATCAGGATTGGCGTTCCTAGAAGGCTCTAACTAAGCGTTTTATGAACTGAGGCTGTAACTAAATTTCATATGCAATAAACTTCTAACACATCAAGAATTGTCTTTCTGCATTGTAAATAACATTTCTTTCATGCATGTGAAACATTTTTAATGTGGGTCAGCTTTTTTCATGAAACTGCATGAACTAGCGTTTCCCCTTCAGGAACTCGAGCCGCGTCGAAACGCTTTGGGAACGCCTTCAGCGTGACCGCGCTCTGAATCACGTGTGCAATCAGACCAATGGAAGAACGAAACGTCACAGGCGGGTGACGTCACTGACCAGGAAGCATAAAAGCACGTGCGCCAGAACGAGCGTCAGCTTCTGTCTTTCAGCAGCGCTCTGTGTTTGTCTGTGCTGTCTCGTTTTCGGTTGCTAGTTTGCACCAATTTTATTTTGAGGCAGTATGTCTAAGCATTCACAAAAGACCAAGAACATTAGCAAGCCAGGTTTTAGAGCGTGTGTTCCTCCCTGCTCTCGTTACATCTCGAGCGGGGATACACACGCTCTATGCGTGGCTTGCTTGGGAGCGGAGCATGCGGCATCGGCCCTCGAGGGGGGCGATTGCCCGCACTGTGACGTTTTACCTATGCGTCTGCTCCGCTCCCGGAAGGCTCTCTTCTCCCCGGAGGGAGCCTTCATTAGCGTTCCTCGCGGGTCCGGTCCCGCTTCCGCCGAGGCGGAGCGGCGGCTGCACTCGTGGGGTTCGCAACTGGATCTGGTGGAGGGTATGGAGACGGGTGACCCCCTATCTCCTGCCTCACCCACCAGATCCGCTGCCCGGCCCTCGGGATCGGAAGCCCGCGCTGCGGTTTCTTCCCCCCGGGGGTCGGCCTCCACGCTCCCCATATCTTCCTCCGAGGAGGTTGACGTGGTGAGTGTGGATGAGGCTGCAGCACCTCAGTTTCCCCAGTATGAGGAGCTGTTGGAGGTGGTGACTCGGGCTGTGGCCAAGCTTAGCATTGATTGGCCCGCCGAGCCATTAGTCGAGCCGCAGAAAAGCAAGTTGGACGAGAGATTTCTGCGGTCTCGACCACCTCCAGCACGCCGGAGCCTTCCGTTCTTTCCTGATCTCCACACTGAGGTGTCGAGATCATGGAATGCACCCTTCTCGTCCCGCTTGTTCATCCCTGCCTCGTATAACTACGGGTATGTGGCGGGGTTGGATGAGCGAGGGTACAGAGCGATGCCTCGGGTGGAACAGACGCTCGCGAGCTATCTGTCCCCAGAGTCCGCATCGTCTCTGAAGGCTCCGGTCTTGCCCTCCAAGCCGCTGCGAGTCACCTCAGCGCTGGTGGGCAAGGGGTACACGGCTGCGGGTCAGGCTGGTGCGTGTCTGCACACCATGTCGGTGTTACAGGCGTACCAGGCTGACCTGCTCAAAGCGCTGGATGAGGGTGAGGAGATCAAAGATAGCGATATCTCTGAGCTCAGGAGGACCGCTGATTTGTCTCTCCGCGCCACTAAGGAGACCGCCCGTGCCATTGGGCGGTCTATGGCAGCCCTTGTGGGCGCGGAGAGACATCTTTGGTTGACCCTGTCCGACATGAAAGAAAAGGACAGGGTCTTCCTCTTAGACGCCCCGCTTTCGCCTGCTGGTCTGTTCGGCGACGCCGTCAATGCCGTCGTCGACAGATACCAGGAGGCGCGTAAGCAAGCGGCGGCGTTTCAGCGGTTCCTCCCTCGCCGCCGTCCAGCTCACGGGGCTGCTGCGACGGAGCCGCCCCGGCCGTCTACCAGCTCCTCGTACAGGGAAGCACAAAAACAGAGCGTGGCCACTCGCACTCCTCCCCATCGAGAGCGAGTGGTCAAACGCTCTAGGTCGAGGACCTCCCAGGCTAAGCCCGATCTGAGGGCGTGCTTCAGTCGAAGAGGTCCTCGACCAAGCGGTCCTGACGGGTCGGGACCGCCGGGGGCAGCCCCATCCGGGGGGAAACGGGTTGCACCGCATTATTCGGTGTCCGGGTCCCCCCTGTGCCCTCGGGAGATCGTTCTGCCAACCCTGCCGGTGCTTCAGGGCGCAGCGGTCTCCAGCGAGCATCCACCCCAGTTTTTCCCGCCCGGCAACGTAGCGGGGCTGGGGAGCTCGCCACCCCCGCGGGGGTCTCTGGGACCGCTGGTTCAGGTGCTTCCTGCCGGGCTACCGTTTCAGGACACCGTTCCAGCGGCCCACGTAACACCAGAGACCAGCCTCGAGAGGCTGGTTCCCTTAGTAGATCATTTGGCAGCGTGGAAACTACTGCCCAATGTGTCTGCTTGGGTCCTGCATACTGTAGAGCGAGGTTATCGCATTCAGTTCGGCGCACCACCTCCGCCGTTCAACGGGGTTTTTCCCACGCTGGTGGGCCCCGAGCAGGGTCTGGTAATGGAACAGGAAGTAGCTACTATCCTGAGGAAGGAGGCCATCGAGGTGGTCCCTCCTCATGTAAGAGAGTCCGGGTTCTACAGCCGGTACTTCATTGTTCCGAAGAAGGATGGGGGCCTGCGTCCCATTTTAGATCTGCGCGTTCTGAACCGCTCAGTCAAGCGACTGAAGTTCAGGATGCTCACCATCAAGCAAGTCGTGTCTCAGATCAGGTCCGAGGACTGGTTTGTCACGATAGATCTAAAAGACGCATATTTTCACGTCTCCATCCTTCCTCATCACAGGAAGTTCCTGAGGTTTGCTTTCAGGGGCGAAGCTTACCAATATCGGGTTCTTCCGTTCGGCCTAGCACTCTCCCCCCGCACTTTTACGAAGTGTGTGGATGCAGCTCTGGCTCCTCTGCGACTCCAGGGCATCCGCATACTCAATTACATCGACGACTGGCTGATCCTAGCCCAGTCGGAGATGGAGGCGGTTCGGCATCGAGATGTCGTTCTCGCTCACATGAAGGCGCTGGGGTTGAGACTGAACGCCAAGAAAAGTGTGCTTTCTCCATTACAGAGGACCACTTATCTGGGCGTGGTGTGGGATTCGACCACGATGCAGGCACGTCTGTCTCCTGCTCGGATCGAGTCGATCCTCACTGCAGTCAAGAGAGTGAAGGAAGGCCGGTCACTCACTGTGAAGCAGTTCCAGCAACTGCTGGGTCTGATGGCAGCAGCGTCCAACGTGATACCTTTTGGCCTGTTGTACATGAGGCCCCTACAGTGGTGGCTCAAGACCAAGGGGTTCTCCCCGAGGGGAAACTCACTTCGCATGATCAGGGTCACGCGGCGCTGCCTACGTGCCCTGGACATGTGGAGGAAGCCTTGGTTCTTGTCTCAGGGCCCGGTGTTGGGGGCTCCTTGTCGCCGCGCAACGCTAGCGACGGATGCGTCCCTCACCGGTTGGGGAGCGGTCATGAGTGGCCACCCTGCCCGCGGTCTGTGGAGTGGTCACCAACTCACGTGGCACATAAATTGCCTGGAGATGCTGGCCGTGTTTCGGGCTCTGAAACACTTCCTCCCGGACCTAAGAGACCGCCATGTGTTGGTCCGCACCGACAACACCTCGGTGGTCTCTTACATCAACCACCAGGGAGGTCTGCGTTCGCGCCCCTTGTACAAGCTGGCGCACCAGATCCTTGTGTGGTCCCAGGACAAACTCCTCTCGCTGAGAGCAGTTTATGTTCCTGGGCATCTCAACTTGGGAGCAGACATCCTGTCGAGACAGGGGCCGAGGCCCGGGGAATGGATGCTTCACCCCGAGGTGGTGAAGCAGATCTGGAGAGTGTTTGGTCCAGCCCAGGTGGACCTTTTTGCCACGAGGGAGAACACGCAATGTCCCCTCTGGTACTCTCTAGTTCATCCAGCTCCCCTGGGGCTGGATGCCATGGTGCAGACGTGGCCGAGGCTACGTCTGTACGCTTTTCCCCCGATCGCTCTGCTCCCGGGAGTTCTAGAGAGAGTGCGCCGGGACGGGGTGTCCCTTCTTCTAGTAGCCCCGTTCTGGCCGGGCCGAGTATGGTTCTCGGACCTGATTTCTCTTCTCGACGGCTCTCCCTGGGAGATTCCCGTCAGGAGAGATCTCCTCTCACAGGCAGGGGGCTCCATTCTTCACCCCCGGCCGGAGCTGTGGAAGCTTTGGGTGTGGCCTCTGAGGGGGCACACCTCTTAGCTTCCGGTCTCTCAACTGAGGTTGTTGAGACCATCCTCCAGTCTAGAGCTCCCTCCACGAGGAAACTGTACGCCTTGAAGTGGAAACTTTTCACTTCTTGGTGCGGACACCGCCAGCAAGACCCAGTTAACTGCCCAGTTGGTTCAGTGCTGGAGTTCCTGCAAAGCCGGTTGTCTGCAGGGTTATCCCACTCCACCTTGAAGGTCTACGTGGCGGCCATTGCGGCCTACCACGCCCCTCTCGGTGGGCTTTCCGTGGGTAGGGACCCCCTTGTTACACGTTTCCTCCGCGGTGCACTGAGGCTGAGGCCTCCGGTACGACCTCGTGTCCCTACCTGGGACTAGTCGGTGGTGTTAGAGGCTCTCTGTAGGGCTCCCTTCGAGCCTATCGAGGAAATTTCTGACAGATTTCTTACTCTTAAAACTGTCCTTCTTTTAGCACTTTCCTCCCTTAAGAGAGTTGAGGATCTTCAGGCCCTCTCTGTGGCCTCTTCCTTCCTGGACTTCGCGCCAGGCCTGTCGAAAGCTTTTCTTTACCCTAAACCGGGGTATGTCCCTAAGGTCCCCTCCTCTACACCACGGCCTGTCGTACTTCAGGCCTTCTGTCCTCCTCCCTTTCTGGATGCTGACCATCAGAAGCGTAATTGTATGTGTCCGGTGCGAGCACTGGATGCATACGTCCACAGAGCTGCCAGGTGGAGAAAGTCAGACCAGCTGTTTGTCTGTTATGGCCCCCCAAAAAGGGGCCTCCCTGCTTCTAAGCAAACTTTAAGTCGCTGGGTAGTGGACGCTATTTGTTCTGCTTATGAGTCCTCTGACCTTCCTCCTCCTCTGGAGGTCAGAGCCCACTCTACCCGGAGTATGGCTGCCTCCAAAGCTTTTCTTGCTGGGGTCCCCATGCAAGATATCTGCAACGCTGCGGGATGGTCCTCACCTTTGACCTTTGTCAGGTTTTATGAACTTGACCTGCGGGTCTCGCCTGGTGCCTCTGTCCTTCGCCCTAGCACTTCCTAGGCAGGGACTAGGGGTCTGGCGGCGTGGGCATCTCGTTCCCAAAGCGTTTCGACGCGGCTCGAGTTCCTGAAGGGGAACGTCTAAGGTTACGTATGTAACCCCGGTTCCCCGAAGGGAACGAGACGCCGCGTCTCGTAGCCATCCTCCTGCGTCCCTGCGAGCGCTGCTTCTCTCCTGGAAGCTGACGCTCGTTCTGGCGCACGTGCTTTTATGCTTCCTGGTCAGTGACGTCACCCGCCTGTGACGTTTCGTTCTTCCATTGGTCTGATTGCACACGTGATTCAGAGCGCGGTCACGCTGAAGGCGTTCCCAAAGCGTTTCGACGCGGCGTCTCGTTCCCTTCGGGGAACCGGGGTTACATACGTAACCTTAGACGTTTCTGACTGAGAAAAGATGTTTTAGAGCGTTTCCAAGCATTCCTTGGTTTCATGAGCTGACATGCCTAAAAACATTTTTGGCGATCCTAGAAGGCCCAGACTAAGCGTTTTATGAACTGAGGCTCTAACTTAATATGAAATGTATAAAACTTCTGACACATCTAGAAGTTTCTTTTTGGATTGTAAATAACATTTCTTTCATGCATGTGAAACATTTTTAATGTGGGTCAGCTTTTTTCATTAAACTGCATGAACTAGCGTTTTCTGACTGAGAAAAGACGTTTTAGAGCGTTTCCAAGCATGCCTTGGTTTCATGAGCTGAGTTGCCTAAAATCAGGATTTGCGTTCCTAGAAGGCTCTAACTAAGCGTTTCATGAACTGAGGCTGTAACTAAATTTCATATTTAGTTTTTAGAGAAAAGTATTTAGTATTTAGAGAAAAGACGTTTTAGAGCGTTTCCAAGCATGACTTGGTTTCATGAGCTAAGTTGCCTAAAATCAGGATTGGCGTTACTAGAAGGCTCTAACTAAGAGTTTTATGAACTGAGGCTGTAACTAAATTTCATATGCAATAAACTTCTAACACATAAAGAATTGTCTTTCTGCATTGTAAATAACATTTCTTTCATGCATCTGAAGCATTTTTAATATGGGTCAGCTTTTTTCATCAAATTGCATGAACTAGCGTTTTCTCACTGAGAAAAGACGTTTTAGAGCGTTTCCAAGCATGCCCCTTGGTTTCATGAGAATAGGATGCCTAAAATCACTATTGGCGTTCCTAGAAGGCTCTAACTAAAGCGTTTTATGAACTGAGGCTGTAACCTAATTTCATATGCAATAAACGTCCCCAACACATCAAGAACTGTCTTTCTGCATTAGCAAATAACATTCCAGTTCATGCATCTGAAACATTTTTAATGTGGGTCAACTTTATTCATGAAACTTCATGGCGAACTTCGTTTCTCACACTGAGAAAAAGGCGTTTTAGAAGCGTTCCAAGCATGCCTTGGTTTCATGACTAGGATGCTAAAATCACTATTGGCGTTCCTAGAAGGCTCTAGCTAAGCGTTTTTATGAACTGAGGCTCTAACTAAATTTCATATACAATAAACTTCTAACACATCAAGAATTGTCTTTCTGCATTGTAAATAACATTCCTTTCATGCATGTGAAACTTTTTTAATATGGGTCAGCTTTTTTCATGAAACTGCATGAACTAGCGTTTTCTGACTGAGAAAAGACGTTTTAGAGCGTTTCCAAGTATTCCTTGGTTTGATGAGCTGACATGCCTAAAAACATTTTGGCGATCCTAGAAGGCCCAGACTAAGCGTTTTATGAACTGAGTCTCTAACTAAATTTCATATGCAATAAACTTCTAACACATTAAGAATTGTCTTTCTGCATTGTAAATAACATTTCTTTCATGCATCTGAACCATTTTTAATATGGGTCAGCTTTTTTCATCAAATTGCATGAACTAGCGTTTTCTCACTGAGAAAAGACGTTTTAGAGCGTTTCCAAGCATGTCTTGGTTTTATGAGCTGAGTTGCCTAAAATCAGGATTGGCGTTCCTAGAAGGCTCTAACTAAGCGTTTTATGAACTGAGGCTGTAACTAAATTTCATATGCAATAAACTTCTAACACATCAAGAATTGTCTTTCTGCATTGTAAATAACATTCCGTTCATGCATCTGTAACATTTTTAATGTAGGTCAACTTTATTCATGAAACTTCATGAACTTTCGTTTTCTCTTGAGAAAAGACGTTTTAGAGCGTTTCCAAGCATGCCTTGGTTTCATGAGCTAGGATGCCTAAAATCACTATTGGCGTTCCTAGAAGGTTCTAGCTAAGCGTTTTATGAACTAAGGCTCTAACTTAATATGAAATGTATAAAACGTCTGACACATCTAGAAGCTTCTTTCTGGATTGTAAATAACATTTCTTTCATGCATGTGAAACATTTTTAATGCGGGTCAGCTTTTTTCATGAAACTGCATGAACTAGCGTTTTCTGACTGGGAAAAGACGTTTTAGAGCGTTTCCAAGCATGCCTTGGTTTCATGAGCTGACATGCCTAAAAACATTTTTGGCGATTCTAGAAGGCCCAGACTAGTTTTATGAACTGAGTCTCTAACTAAATTTATATGCAATAAACTTCTAACACGTGGAATTGTCTTTTTCTGCATTGTAAATAACATTTCGTTCATGCATCTGAAGCATTTTTAATGTGGGTCAGCTTTTTTCATCAAATTGCATGAACTAGCGTTTTCTCACTGAGAAAAGACGTTTTAGAGCGTTTCCAAGCATGCCTTGGTTTCATGAGCTGACATGCCTAAAAACATTTTTGGCGATCCTAGAAGGCCCAGACTAAGCGTTTTATGAACTGAGTCTCTAACTAAATTTCATATACAATAAACTTCTAACACATTAAGAATTGTCTTTCTGCATTGTAAATAACATTTCTTTCATGCATCTGAAACATTTTTAATATGGGTCATCCTTATTCATGAAACTTCATGAACTTTCGTTTTCTCACTGAGAAAAGACGTTTTAGAGCGTTTCCAAGCATGCCTTGGTTTCATGAGCTGAGTTGCTAAAAATCAGTATTGGCGATCCTAGAAGGCTCTAACTAAGCGTTTTATGAACTGAGTCTCTAACTAAATTTCATATGCAATAAACTTCTAACACATAAAGAATTGTCTTTCTGCATTGTAAATAACATTCGTTCTATTGCATCTGAAACATTTTTTAATGTGGGTCCAGCTTTATTCATGAAACTGCATGAACTAGCGTTTTCTCACTGAGAAAAGAAGATTGTTTAGAGCGTTTCAAGCATTCTTTGGTTTGATGAGCTGACATTACTAAAAACATTTTGGCGATCCTAAATGAACTAAAAGCGTTTTATGAACTGAGTCTCCTAACTAAATTTCATATGCAATAAACTTCTTACATTAGAATTGTCTTTCTGCATTGTAAATAACATTTCTTTCATGCATCTGAAACATTTTAATATGGGTCAGCTTTTTCATGAAACTGCATGAACTAGCGTTTTCTGACTGGGAAAAGACGTTTTAGAGCGTTTCCAAGCATTCCTTGGTTTCATGAGCTGACATGCCTAAAAACATTTTGGCGATCCTAGAAGGCCCAGACTAAGCGTTTTATGAACTGAGTCTCTAACTAAATTTCATATGCAATAAACTTCTAACACATTAAGAATTGTCTTTCTGCATTGTAAATAACATTCCATTCATGCATCTGAAACATTTTTAATATGGGTCAGCTTTTTTCATGAAACTGCATGAACTAGCGTTTTCTCACTGAAAAAAGCCGTTTTAGAGCGTTTCCAAGCATGGCTTGGTTTC
>VONZ01003360.1:0-23138 GCA_012976165.1 Labeo catla
CATGAGCCAAGTCAAGTCACGGCAGACCTCTCTGAGTCAAGTCAAGTCACGACAGACCTTCCTGAATCAAGTCAAGAAACAGCTACGCTCCTAACAGCACCTCTTCACGACATGGCTGTTAGTATGGAGCCTCGCCAAGCCACGGCCGTCATGCCAGAACCTCACCAGGTCCCGTCTGACCTCCAAGAGTCTCGTCACGTCTCAGCTGACCCCCAAGAGCCTCATCACGTCTCAGCTGATTGTCTAGAGCCTCGTCGCATCTCAGCTGACCTCATAGAGCCTCGTCATGTCTCAGCTGACCCCCCAGAGCCTCGTCACGTATCAGCTGACATCTCAAAGCCTCGCCAAGTCTTGTCTCAGCTCCCAAGCCACGCAGGGCCCACGCTCCCAAGCCACGCAGAGCCCACACTCCCAAACCACATGTCCGCAGCGTCCACTCCCTCAAGACCGGCAGGCATCCCACTATCTTCTGCGCTGCCTGTAATGGCTGTTGCCATTTTGAGCGTGTGGGTGCCACACTGCACTCCAGAGGCCTCGTCTGTCCACGAGTCTGCTCCAGAGGCCTCGTCTGTCCATGAGTCTGTGCCAGAGGCCTCTCTTGTCCAAGAGTTTGTGCCAATACCTCCTAAGGTGTCAGCATGCTCTGTAGAACCTTCTAAGGAGGTGGCGTCCACCCATGAACTCACTGCCATGTCTGACCATGAGTCTGCACCAATGCCCCCGGAGGTGGCGGCTCCGGCTGCAGAACCTCCTATGGGGGCGGCGTCCAATCATGAACTCTCTGCCCGCCATGTCACGGTCAAGAAGGCCAATAATGAACTCTCTGTTCATCATGTTACAGCCGAGGAGGCCTATCATGAACCCTCTGCCTGTCATGTCATGGCCAAGAAGGCTAATCATGAACTCACTGCTCTGCTATGGATGTCATTTGTTCCACTGTGGATATCTGTACTCCTGTCTACTCTGCCTGCCCCGCCATGGCTGCCTGCTCTGCCTGCTCTGCCTGCCCTGCCATGGCTCCCTGCTCTGCCTACTCTGACTGTCTCGCCATGGCTCCCTGCTCTGCCTGCTCTGCCTGCCCGCCATGGCTGCCTGCTCCTCCTCCACCATGGCTCAGGCTCCTCCCGAATCAAACATGGTGGACTTCTGCTCAGTGTACCACTGCCACCACAGTTCCATGGCCCAGGTCCTCCAAGGTTCCATTTGTCTGCCACTGCTCCATGACCCAGGCCTCCAGTGTTTCACGGTCTGTTGCTGTTCCACGGCCCAGGCCCTCAGTGTTTTACTGTCTGCTGCTCCACAGCCCAGACCCTCCAGTGTTCCTGTCTGCCATTGCTCCGCGGTCAGGCCACTCAATGTTCACTGTCTACCACACAGCTCCGGTCCAGGCTCTCCCGTGTTCCACTGTCTGCCATTGCTCCACGGCCCAGGTCCTCCAAGGTTCCACTGTCTGCCACAGCTCCACGGTCCAGGTCCTCCAGTGCTTCACTGTCTGCCACTGCTTCATGGCCCAGGTCCTCCAGTGCTACCTTCTGTCCCTGCTCCACTGATCTAGGCCACCTCCTCTGCGGACCTGGCCCCGTCCCACCCCTGTTTTGCCTCGATCCCCACCCTCCCTGGACTGGTATTTTGTTGCTTAGTATGGGAGCTCCTGGGGGATTCTAGCCAGCCAGCAGAGGAGCTCCCTCACCCATTGACTGCCTGTTGCTGCTCCCTCTGCTGCTTCTCTGGTAACTTCCTATTTGGTGGCCATTTAAGGAGGCCTAAACCAAACAGGCCCTGCAAAGTATTGTTTTGCTGTGCGGACTCCACTAAGCGTTTTCTCTTGTTTCATTGCCTTGTTTTTGCCACGGTTTTGTTTCTTGTCATTGTTTTGCCTTGTTTTTTACCATAGTTCTTGTTTTTTACCATAGTTCTGTCTAGTTCATTGCCATAGTTTTTGCCTAGTTTCATAGCCTTGTTTATTTGTTACTTTTGGACTGCTGTCTTGGTATTTTGACCCTCTGCCTGATTTCTGGATTTTGCTACTGTTTTTGCCCTGGATATTACTGTTTGTTTGAAGATCGACCCTGTCTGTCTGACTACGCTGTGTTCAATAAAAGCTCGCACTTGGATCTTATACACTTCCCACGAGTCCTGTTACACTGGGTTACTTACCCATATGTTAAGTTTAGCAAACACAAATATCTAAGTTGTTACTTAGTACGACTTAACATTTCAAATTGACTAAACTTATTTTAGTTGACTGAACTTAAAATTTTAAGGCAGCAGGGTAACAAATTATTTTAAGCTTACTCAACAAATTGTGTTTTATATTTTTCACAGTGTAGATGGGTGGACCAATTGTAACAGTATTGAACATATCTGTGTCATCAAATGCAGTCAAAGACCATTTCGATTCTGAAGGATCCTTGGAAGGCAACCTTAAGTTTGTGTCCTTCATTCAGCGTATTTTGAAGGTTTTGTGTCCTTCAAGCACCCACAATCCTTTGCACACATTCAAACTCAAGAAAAAGAATTGTAATGTTTAAAATCATAAATTATTATGTAATGTTTTCAGAGATTAAGGTATTATGCTTTTTGTTTTTTGTTTTTTTTGAAAATTAGAAAATGAGAAGATATCAAAGGAGTGATGATTACTCAGTTGCTTTGAAAGGTTGTTAATACTCTTAATCTATATGTATCAGTTTATTGACAGTTTATGAATTCATTGTTTATTTAATCATTTGTTTGAATATTTCAATATTTTACCTCATATCCTCATTTTTAAAGATCTAGATCTGAAACTATTAATAATAACAGTATTTGTGTGCTGACTGTTAATGTGGTTTTTGAACAAGGCAGTAACTGCTCTGTATCACTGTGACTCGCAGGAGATATAATAAGTATTTTTTTTTTATAAAGTATCTATAGAAGTTACGAAGGCTTACAAGAAACAGCTGCCAGCAGCAGCAACAACCAGAGAGATGAGGAGATCATGGTTTGAGACGTGTGAGAACAAGCTGCTTGTTTCCATCCTAATACTCAAATAAAGAGGAGGAGAAGGGATATTTGCATACAGTTCTGCATATGCAACCTAGTAAATACGTACATATTTTTATATGTGACTTTGCATTATTTGTTGTTGTTGCTGTTGTCGCGATTTAGCTCAAAGGGAAATGTATATAAATAATTACAATTAATTATGATTAATTACAATTGAGTGTGTGCGACGAACAACCGTATAAGTCCAAAAAAACAAAAAATGAGATAACCATGTGACATTAATTGTATGTGTGAACTTTGTATACAGAAACAGTTTGGGGATGTTTTCGCGTGACCAAGAGTCCGCATTTTAAACGTTAAAATAGCGCCACGCGGAAAAACCGTTTATGTCCACAAAGAAGAATGGAGATGCCGCTTGCTGTCATGTCCGCTTCGGACATTAAAAGGCAAAACCTCAGCAAAAAAAAGAGAGCCGACATGACCAAATGGAAGGACAGAGTAAGGAAGGCTTTGAGGGATGCTGGAAAACCATATTTGACTCGAAGAGGAGAACAAAAACTAGGGAAAAATCCACCCAAACTGCTGAGTGGAAGAAGCGTATATGTGATGTGATCTCTCTCTCTCTCTGAACGCGCTAAACACCGCATAAACAGTTAACCTATCAAAATAAACCACATACCATATATAATAAAGCTGTATTCTTTCATATTTCCCGCCAGTCCTGTGTAAAGTACGGCAAGCAGAGTTTATTTGTTTATATATTTATTTATATCGTGAGATGGCGGAGCGCGAGAACAGTTTGAAGTAGTATATACACAGGTGCGCTGCGCTAGCTTTTCTAAATAAACGACAAGGTGCACTATTGAAGCTATCTAAACATACAAGAAGTGATCAAAGATATCCTATCTGACTAACTTGTTACAGTTATATTTGCGTGTAGCCTAGCCTACTGGGCGTCTACTATAGATCAGTCATGAATAGGTCGAAATGAAAGTTGAGAAAATTATGATATATCTTGTATACCTTATGATATGTTGAATAATATTTAGCTATGATGTATGTCTGCATTGTATTTATTGTTTTTATTTATTTATTTATTTATTGTTTTTGTTAATAATTCATTGTTATTGCCTGTACTGTAAGAATGTCTATGTATTATACATTGTTCATACTGTATTTTCTGCTTTTAAATAATTATAATAATAATAATAATAATAAACTAGAAAGAAATGCTTAATATTAACCTGAAGTTTCTGTTACTGTATTAAAACTAAGATAAAGGAATCAGATCTTTAGTGGTTTAAAGTGATATGATGAACTGGAGTTATAATGTTATTCCACACTAACTGGACATATACCGTTTTTCCACATTTCAGAAATATAAATCACAATAACTTTTGATTTTTAATACTGACACTGAAAAATGTTATCTCCTTAGAATTGAGAAGCTTTTGTTGTCTATTTTCAAGTAAAATAAAAATATATAATATAATGTTCACAATCCAAATGAAAAAAATCTTATTACTCAAAATTTGAAAATATGGACTTGTATGGTTCTTCGTCTCAAGGCCTCAATTATTTATATCAGCTGCCAGTAGTAACTGTAGCAGTTAGAGAGAGACAAGGAAATTAAGCTATGAAAAGAGTCAGTTAACCACCTGAGTGAAACCATCAGTGCTGTCTACAGCTTATACTAAACCTCTGTTTGTTTAGTTAAATGTACGATACTTGCATTGCCTTGGTCGTCGAACAAGTGTCCAATTGCAGTCTCTGAAAGTCTTGATGGTTTGGAGCAGTGGTGGTTTTCGAATTGCAATCACGTTCTTCCGGGTCTGAAGAGGGATGAATTCCAAAGATGTTCTGACTCGATGGTAACTGGGAGTTTCTTCCCATGTGAAAGTGAAGAAGAACCAAGAGCTGAGAGGGACCCAGCTGAAGTCCTGTGATCCTTGGGGAATGGAAAGACAAGGCCACAAGGCCTGGCGTGTGCTTAGAGAAGTCCTGAAGAGTTCTAGCTCATCTTCTTAGGTTCTAAAAGAACCACTGACTGACTGAGGCGAGTCATGAAGATGAATTCAGGAGTTGAGTGGAAGTGTCTGGCTCTTTGTGGTCGAGAGCCAGTGTTGGGCCTGTCAGGCACCCCCTGTGCCGGCTCAGGCTCCCCGTGGGTTCCTCCACACGGGCAGCAATCGGAAGACGTTGCAGACGAAGAAGACAGTGAAGAGAGAGGGAGAAGAGAAAGGGGTCGATGCCTTTAAACTCTCTGGAGGCTGTGCCTCCAGGAGGTCCATGAACCAATGGTAACTTTCACCTTTGGAGGGAAAGTTTACGACTCTTTGTCTGTGAGCATGGTATTTTGCATATGTAATTCGATTGGGTGTTGATGCAAAAACTATTAAGGTTTCTTAAAACACTAATATGTTGCATAGGTATCAACATCTAATTTACACCATCTTTTAGATCATCAAAATATGAATTCAAAGAAACCAAACATGACATAGGTGGTTTATACAACTAGTCATCCATCATATAACATAGAATAAATACCATATAACAGCATAAAACTGCATTATAGCAAAAAAATAGCATTATAGCATAAAACAGTAGAAAGACAAATACACAGACAAAATTAAAATACAATTCAGTAATACTGTACACAATGACCAGGGCTATGTGTGATAGGAAGGTCAAAGAAAGGTTTGTCTGTGAATGAATAGGAAAGAGTCCATTTCTATAGGCATTGTGTCTTTCCTATAGAGAAATGTAGTGTGCTCTGTTTGCATTACTTGAAGCAATAAAACCTGTGATATCAGATGGTCACCCTGGCAACTAAGCCCTTTTGGGGTGTTAGTTGATTTGGGGGGTTGTCTTCAAAACTCCAGCATATAGCTGGGATCTTGGTTTTAAAGATTATTTGTTAAATGTAACAAATAACTATATGTCTGATTGGTCCAGATGTTACATATCTCCCCCCTTTCGAACGTTGTTGTCTGTCCAACAGACAACAGCGAGCGATGTCCGAGGTGCAGAACAATCAGACACGCACCTGTCACTCATGGCTGGGAGAGAGCGGTGGCTCTCTGGCTGTTGGTGCCACTAGGAGTGGTTGGGGTGCTGTCAGGTGGTGTGCTGTGATGGTGTAGGCAATAGCAAGGTGCAGGTCCTTGAGCTTGTGCAGCAGGTGTCGTGGCAGTGTCACCTGTCGTCCTGAGGTGATTTGGCCTGGGTCAAATGGTTGCTTAAGGTGTTGTTTGGAACAACTGGTTGAACTCTCACTTGTGAGAGGGTAGGTGATTCCGGGGGTCACAGGGAATCGTAATGGAGATGGTAGTGCGAAGAGAGTTTCAGACTGACCTAGTGATGATGGCAGGAGGGCAGCAGGTGGTTGTTAGCCCTCTGTTCTGCTTGAACGTCACTAAAGGTCTGACGCTGGCAGTGTTGCTTTGCTCTGGTGGCAACACTGACTTAAGCTTGCCTGAGGTGTGTTGGTAGAGGTTTCGCTGTTGGGCATGTGGGCCCGTTGCTCTATCCAACGTTGTCTGACTGCTCCTGGGGTGTCGGCTGGTTTCACAGGATGCTCCTCCCCTGGAGGAGTCTGATGCTATGTTATGTTTGACACGGATTCAAAAGTTTGTCCTTTCCAGTACTTCTCAGTGGAGTTTGTTGGAGGAGCTCCTTTGCTAGTGTCAGCAGCTCCTGTAACTCAACAGTGGGTGTGTCTAGCTGTTGTTGTGCAGCCTCCATTTAGCACCTGTGTGAAGGGTGTGGAGGAGGATGTGGTTGACTGCTGTTGGACATACCGTGGTGTGCGCAGGCTGAGGATGCCCTTTTCCATGGCTCCTCCCAGTGGTTGGTCTGGAACCTGGGTCTGTTGCCACAGCGACGGTTATGTCCTCTGTTGGCTAGTGTCTTTTTGTAGAAGGGCCTGGCATTGTGCCTTCTGGTGCCTGCTTTAAATTCTGGGTTGTGCAGTCCAGAATCAGTGGGGTCTTACAAACACCTTTGGTGGAGGCCTTGTGCTTGTTAAAGGCCTTCTGTGTCAGGTCACGGAGTTGTTGAATAGGCATTGAGTGAGGGCAGGCTAGAATGCCTAAATGGTGACTCACCATAGGGTGCAGGTTTTGGAGGAAGAGGCTCTTGAAGCTGGTGTCCTCCTCCATCCCGGGTTCATTGCGAGCTCCGAAGTAAGCTCGTCGAAGTCTGTGGTAGTACACATGTGGAGTTTCATACCGGCCCTGTTTGGTGTCCAGGGCAGCGATCAGTCCGTGTTCAGACTCTGGGTCTGAGAATTCCTTAATGATGGCTTGTCTTAGCTGCTGGTAGTCCGATTGGATGTGTCCTAGCTGTCGAGCCAGGAAGCGTCGCACCTCTGGGCTAGAGGTGATCCACAGCAGATAAAGTCTATCTTGGTAGTTCACACATTTCCAAGACTGAAGGAAAAAGTCAATGTCTCTCAGGTAGGCGTGGACGTCATAGTCTCCTGCAATTTCTGGTGTGAATGCAGGGATGTTTCTCACCATTCGATTGAGTTCTTTGAGTGTCACTTCATGTGTCACTTCAGAGTTCGTCTGAATGAATTCTGTTCCTTCTGCGGCTGCAGAGGTTTTCTGGAAACTGACTTGTGAAGTGTCAAGCAGAAGGTTTTGGCTCCCCCTTTGGTGTCTGTGTACAGGGGCATGGGGGTTTGCACTGCTGGCTGTGGGACATGCAGCAGGGTGTCTTTTACTCAAGTCCATGCACAGTTCTCTCTGAACCATGTCAAGCTCCTCTTTAATGTTGCAGAATTGCTGAGTCAGGGTTTGGACTTCAGCTCTGGCTGCATGCAGATGGCCTTCTAGGGCTTTAGCTCTAGTGTCTCTCTCATTAAGTTCTACGTATGCTGTTCTTAACAGCGACTTTGTGTGAAACAGTTCTCTTTCCAAAACTTGTCTGGTGGCCTTTTCAAGCTGCTCTCTGTGTCCGGCAGCTGTTAGAGCCTCCTGAAGACTGGTGATTTCCTTCTGTTGTGCCGTTCTGTCAGGTTCCTCGCGCCTGTCCTGTTCCTTCTCTTGCTGAGCAGGTGTCGGTTCCCTTTGGAACTCTGTGACTTGCAGTTTCAGTTCATTTACCTCCTGTCTGAGGCCCTTGAGGGTGTCGCCTAAGGAGAAAATGATGCTGGTCAGCTCTTGGTTATCCAGGCTGGGTGTGAGGTGTCCACTTGTGTCGCAGTCCCGCTGTTCCTTTCTCTGCCATTGCAGGTTGTTGGCTGCTTTCGGCTGAAGGATGTCCATCACAGTGCTCTGCAGGGTCTCCAAGTGTTCCTGGTGGGTGGCAGGGCTGGATGTCTGAGGCATGCTGGTTCACTTGTGGGAACACGAGAGAGAAATGCAGACAGCAAATGCAAGTACGTACAGAGGTGTTAGCTATCTGTATAGGGAACGGCTCTCTAGGCCGTGTAAGGTGTGAATAGCTGGTTAGGGCAGCTAGTGAGGTGGGGGTGCTAAGATTTGTGTGGGTCAGCACAAAGAGAGGGTTTGAGTAACTTTGATGGGGCTGTAAGCAGGGGGTCAGCTAATGACCAGGCTTTAACAGTAGTCAAATTATTACTCAAAACACTGATGGTTCACAGGTTTGGTCACTATGAAGGCACCAAATGCACAAACTGAAATTAAATCAGAAAGAGACAGAGGGAGAAGGAAGGGCTTTCCTTATTTAGTTTAAGATAGGAGATATGACTACGCAGTTGTTCCTTGTTCAAAGGCCTGCTGCAGTAGGGTCATAAATCTAGGGAGACTGTTAGCTAAGCTAGCAGGGACGCATCAAACATCTCAAGGTAAATAAGTAGAGACACTAGGAAGTGTTTCTAGTCTTCTCAGGACCTATGGCTTGGTGACAGTGACTGTACCTCATGTAACAGGCCTGACTGCTAAGGAGTAAGGAGAGACAGGACTTAGTCTACTAATGACCTGTACGGTTCATTAAGGGGACATCAGTTGCTAGAACTGCTATAATCCTATTCCTGAAAGGGAAGATAGTGATGGTCAGATAAACTAAAATAAGGAAAGAAAAATGAAAATATCCTAATAGCTTTGGGAAGCTAAAGGAAAAGTAAATAACTTGATTTAATTAAATTTGTGATTTAATTAAAATCAACTTAGCTGAATTGGTACATTCAAGCTAAACAAAGATAAATAAATGGAATAAAATCCAAGCAATAGACCAAAGTCAAAATAAATTAACACAGTTAAAACAGTATGTGAGGAGGGCCAACCTAACTGAGTCTAAACAGAAGGCGATAGCACAAACAGGAGGTGAAACCAAGAGAAAGGGGGAGAGAGAGGAGAGGAGTGGCTTGAACATTACACTTTACACTCACACATGTCTAAATGTTAGTCGGATGCTAACAGCTAACAGTTGAGGTAAAGGGCTTAGCTTATATGCCTGTATGGGTACTAAAGTGTTAGCTTTGGCTACACTCAGTTCTACTCAGTTTACACAAGGGTCTGTGATGTGTATGCTGTTATCAGATTGAACCGGAAGAGGCTGCTCTCAACTTCCGGGGTGAGACGTTGCTAAGAGACCGATGCATGTTCACAACAACGAACAAGTTGAGCAGAACTTGTGCTGCTGTGAAACAGGCATGGGAAACTTACACGCAGTCAGTTATGACTTTTCGCATACAACTTCATTCACAAATCAGATCAGCACATTCACTTCACAGACAATGGCAAATTCCTAGTTAGCTAAGCTAGAATTACACCATTAATTCGCTATTCATTTGCATAATCTTCATGATTACAATGATATGCGATAGTTACAAGAAGGCCTTAATTCGGAGAAATGAGGAACATTGCTCAAATCACCATTACAATAACAATACTGTAGCAAGATTTCTTCGTCGCTCAGTTTTAATATCAATGCAAGTGGGATTTCTTCGCCATGCAGATTGTTTAATGCCGCTAATCTGAACTTTCCTTGTCAGACAAGACTTATGCATTTAAAGCTAAAAGTGGGGATTTCTTCGCCCAAATTTAGATGAATTTATTCATTTATGTGGTCTGCTAATCTGAGATTTTTCTCGTCAGGGAAGACTTGCACATTTAAAGCTAAAAGTGGGGATTTCTTCGCCCAAATTTAGATTAATTCATTCTGGTACCATTTATACGGGCTGCTAATCTGAGATTTCTTCGTCAGAGAAGGTTTACGCTCTACTAACAACAGAAATTAGGATTTCTTCGCTAATATCAGGTTAGTTTCTTATCGTACGATTTAAAGATGTGTTATAGCATTGAACAAGTTCCTGTTGCTCGTGGTAGGTCACATTCGAGCTATAGTCTATCTGATGTTATCAGAAGCTCCATGTGTAAGATGTTAATAAAATTTATGAGACAAACACACAAGTTTGATATTGAATCTGCTTGCAAATAATGTTTAAACGACTGCCCGCATTCTCCACCATAAATCTGTCGCGATTTAGCTCAAAGGGAAATGTATATAAATAATTACAATTAATTATGATTAATTACAATTATTTATATCAGCTGCCAGTAGTAACTGTAGCAGAATTAATTTTCCATTAACTAATCTGTTCGCCCAGCGAACATTCAGTATACTTGTAAAAATCAACTCTAAGAAATGACATTTTCTTGGCCACAGAAAATAACGTTCTTAAAGTACCATTTCATTAGAGCACGTAGCTCGAATCGGAATCATAAAGGGACATTAATTCGCAAGGCAGAATCAGAATCAACGCTCATGTAATTTGTGCACAAGAGTTTTATTAACGAAGGACTAACACATAACTAACCTAAACAAACAAACATGAAGTCACTCATACATGGGGGAAGGGTCAGTGAGAAGCAGTTAGAGAGAGACAAGGAAATGAAGCTATGAAAAGAGTCAGTTAGCCACCTGAGTGAAACCATCAGTGCTGTCTACAGCTTATACTAAACCTCTGTTTGTTTAATTAAATGTACGATACTTGCATTGCCTTGGTCGTCGAACAAGTGTCCAAATGCAGTCTCTGAAAGTCTTGATGGTTTGGAGCAGTGGTGGTTTTGGAATTGCAATCACGTTCTTCCGGGTCTGAAGAGGGATGAATTCCAAAGATGTTTTGACTCGATGGTAACTGGGAGTTTCTTCCCATGTGAAAGTGAAGAAGAACCAAGAGCTGAGAGGGACCCAGCTGAAGTCCTGTGATCCTTGGGGAATGGAAAGACAAGGCCACAAGGCCTGGCGTGTGCTTAGAGAAGTCCTGAAGAGTTCTAGCTCATCTTCTTAGGTTCTAAAAGAACCACTGACTGACTGAGGCGAGTCATGAAGATGAATTCAGGAGTTGAGTGGAAGTGTCTGGCTCTTTGTGGTCGAGAGCCAGTGTTGGGCCTGTCAGGCACCCCCTGTGCCGGCTCAGGCTCCCCGTGGGTTCCTCCACACGGGCAGCAATCGGAAGACGTTGCAGACGAAGAAGACAGTGAAGAGAGAGGGAGAAGAGAAAGGGGTCGATGCCTTTAAACTCTCTGGAGGCTGTGCCTCCAGGAGGTCCATGAACCAATGGTAACTTTCACCTTTGGAGGGAAAGTTTACGACTCTTTGTCTGTGAGCATGGTATTTTGCATATGTAATTCGATTGGGTGTTGATGCAAAAACTACTAAGGTTTCTTAAAACACTAATATGTTGCATAGGTATCAACATCTAATTTACACCATCTTTTAGATCATCAAAATACGAATTCAAAGAAACCAAACATGACATAGGTGGTTTATACAACTAGTCATCCATCATAACGCATGCATAAAACAGTAGAAAGACAAATACACAGACAAAATTAAAATACAATTCAGTAATACTGTACACAATGACCTGGGCTATGTGTGATAGGAAGGTCAAAGAAAGGTTAGTCTGTGAATGAATAGGAAAGAGTCCATTTCTATAGGCATTGTGTCTTTCCTATAGAGAAATGTAGTGTGCTCTGTTTGCATTCCTTGAAGCAATAAAACCTGTGATATCACATGGTCACCCTGGCAACTAAGCCCTTTGGGGGTGTTAGTTGATTTGGGGGGTTGTCTTCAAAACTCCAGCATATAGCTGGGTTCTTGGTTTTAAAGATTATTTGTTAAATGTAACAAATAACTATATGTCTGATTGGTCCAGATGCTACACTGTTGTTTTTACATTTCTTTCAGAAGACAGTGTTGACTAGAATGGATAAGTGGATTGTGATGCTGTGATTAGGAAATAACACTCATCAAAAATGGTGCTAAATGGCACTAAAAGTGGTTCATTGTATTCAACCACTTTAAGTGCTAAATATAGCACTTTTGTCAAATAATGCTATGTAGAACCATAAGAGGAACCTCATTCTCCTCCTTAGATTTTATATATGTTACTGCACTCTATGTTTGCCATGAATGGCAACTTGCTATAATGGCAAAAGTTGTTTTGAATCACATTTATGCTTTTGCTTTTCATGTGGGGGCCCTGGAATATTTCCTTTTTGGGGGGCCTTGTGCGCAAAAAGGTTGAAAAACATATTATCTTCAGCAAATACACTGTATTTTATTGTCATTTTTTATTCTTTTCCCCAACGAAACTAAGAATTGAAGAGAGTTAGAAAATCTTTAAATAACTAAACAGGGTTTCTTGTATGGCAGTGGTACTATATGGCGCCTTAACCATGCCAAAGAACTGCTAAACAACGACATTGTGTGTATTTTAAGATTGACTGATATGAACAGTGCAACATATGTAATGCAACTTTTTGGGGGTTATTTTTTTCAATATCCAAATATCATATAGGGCATATCAGTGATCATGGTATTTGTATGGCTTACTTTCTGGGGAAATTTGATCCAGTGTATGATCCTTTAGCAGAAGATGTCTTCCTTTTTTTTTTGTACAGTTTAGTGCTTTTTCTGCATCATTATGTGTTTCTTGTGCAGTAACACTGTTTTACTGGCGTCATACCAGATAACCCCCATCCAGATGAATGTTTGTCCTGCTGTCTGTCTGATCCAATGCATGCTGTACTGTCCAAAAGCAAATCCAGATCCTTTACACAAGAGATTCAAAGTTTCCCAGGATTTTTGGTAACAGGACTTGATGGGATGGACTCCAGGCTCTGACTATTAACACCTAAAACAGCTGAAAGATATAATGACCCATCAGCATTATCATATACAGTCCATTAATGAAATTTAAAGCTGGAAATTAATTATTAATACACAAAATAGATTGCATACATACTAGTAAAGCACATCAAGAGGGAAAAAAGAAGAAGGAAATGTCAGCCATTTCAAATTATACAGGATGTTCAGCTGCTACAATGTCATGAATGCTGCTCGTAGAAATATTGTATGTAATGTCATTCAAAATCTAATATTATAATATACTAAGATGTACTAGGACTGGTGAGTGGCTATATATAAACATTTTCCTTTAGTTCTGTAGCTTTTAAATTGCTATAAATTGCAGTAATGTTCAATGCAGCACTGAATAACCAATTCTGTAACACTCATCCAGTAATTACATCAAATCAAATTGTCATCATGACGCTTACAAGAAGTTTTTTTTTTCTAGCTACTTTTGTTTACAAATAATAATAAAATTAAAGACTTTACCACTTTTTTCAATTCATTTCTTACTTATAATTGTAAAGATTTTAAAACAAATATCAAAGCCCTGCAAATGATGATATTTGAGTATTTATTTATTTATTTATTTATTTGTATCAGTTCAAATTATATACTACTTGGTGATAAATTATGCATTTACTTCATTATAAGGATTTTAATGGAATTTTGTTGTGCGAGCTGAATTAATGTCTATAACGTCATTATGAATTTTGAAAACCTTTTGTTCTGTGAAAATTACACTGTGAAGGAAAATCATTAGAAACACTTTTAATTTGTAATATGATGATAATGTTTTTGTACAGGGAGTCTGTTGGCATCTGTCACTGTGTTTCTCTGGCACAATAATACACAGCTGTGTCTTCAGCTTGCATATTCTTTCCTTGCAGTGTTATTGTGTTACTGGAAGTGTCTCTGGTAATGCTGAACTTGCTTTTCAGTGAATCCTTGTAGTCTAAGCTTCCACTCCACCCGATCCTTCCAATCCACTCCAGAGCTTTTCCTGCAGGCTGACGAATCCAGGCTGTATCCTCACTTGTAACTGAATATGAGACTTTACAGTTGATAGTGAGAGTGGCATCAGGACGGACAGTCAGAGACTCAGGCTGAGTGAGTTCATATGAATTAATACCTGTATCAAATCAAATAATACCAGTTAATAAAAGAGCATGACATTGAAAAATTGTTAACAAGATTTTTAGCAACAACATGATGTATCACACAGAAAGTAAACTAAACTTACAGGATATCACTGCCAGAAGCAACACTAAAGATGAAGAGATCATGGTTTGTTTCACAGCACAGTTTGAATGAACTGAAGTGATTCTTCACTCCCTCTAGTGATCAGATGAATGTATAAACTGACTCATGTCTGCTGTTTAAATATGCAACAGGACATTTACATAATCATACAGAGCTGTTAATGAACCTCTCATGCATCACACTGTCCTGAACATTATTTTAAAAAAAGGCTTTTAGTTTTGAATTTAATAAAGTTATTATTTACATGGATAAATTCTATGAGCAGAAAATGTAAATAGTTTGCAGACATTGTGTTCTTTTATTTTACTTTGGTTAAAATGTATTTTAGAAGGACTATTATTAAATTATGTTAGCAATATGTTTAAATCAATATCTTCAATATCTCTCATCTGATGAAATCTACTTTTCATCACAGGAAGACAAGAGAGTGTCCTCTATTGCAGTATTCTCATCAAAGATGAATAAAAAACTTCACTTTATAACTGTGGCTATATAGCAAACAGCTAAAAGTAATCTAAAAATGTCCTTCATGTGGTAAAGTCTAATGCATTTGTTGCACTGAAAGTAAAAAAAAAAAAGTAATCTAATTAAACTTGAATGTACTGTTCATTTAATGTTTAAAGAAATCCCTATACACACAATGAAATCTTTAAAATAAAACTATAAAATCAATACTTAAATATTGAAAGAAAGAAATAACCTTTCATAATCAGTTTCCTTGTTAATGAGCATTTTTTCACTCTGCAAACATGGCTTAGCTACATTCAAAAAGAGATTTATTGTTAACTCATGCAGATGAAGTTCTCAACAACTCGATTTTCTAGAAAATATTTAAAAAATGTTTGGCCAAAATAAATGCTTTAAAGTGCCCCTATTATGCCATTTTAAAGGTTGCTAATATTGTTTTAATAGACTCCCAAAACGGGTTTACATGTATGCAAGGTCAAAAAACATTTTAGTTTTCTCCAAAAATAGATTTAATTGTACCCTATTTCTAAATGATTCCTAAACGACTCGTGCGAAGCAGTTTGAAGAATCAGTCTCTCTAAACCCCTCCTTTCCGTGAGCCCTCACTGCTGTGATTGGTCAGATGGCGCAGTCCTTTATGATTGGTTTACCGCGTACAGCGTGTCGGAGAACGAAACGCCCATTGCCATAACTGACTGACAGCCCTGGAGACTTGTCAATACATAGAAAAGATGGCATCGATTTTACCATAACAATTCCAGCCAGAGTCTGACGATGAAACGGCTGAAGTGGCTGATCGACAAGTTAGCACGGGCTACCGTTTGCTTTTATAACCGAACCGGGCACACCTCTATGTTGTAAACTGCAACATTATATAATGCATTAAACGTCTTTCACACCGAACGCGGAAAGCGCTGCGCTGGCCGCTGGGTTCAGTTCAGCCCTTCAGAGCAGCGGCAAAAGTTCATTTGAACAACTGATTTGAACTTTGTCCGTGGCGTCCGCTTTGGTCGAGACCGAAACAAGCCTCGCAGGGCGGAAGCAATTAAAATGAATGGGTTTCATAGCACAGCGCTTTCCGCATTCGGTGTGAAAGCCGCTTCGTGCGCCATCTTTTATCAGTACTTAAACTAATGAGACAGACAGACAGTCAAGCTGCATCAATCACAAATTGTCAGACTACAGTGGGTCCACAGCTGAACAACAGAACTACAGAAGCGTGATTTAGCCGGTTAGCAAGACATGTGCAGGGTTGTTACACAACACAACATACAACAACTACGTATTTTGAACAATCGCTAGAAAACACAATCTTTGTAGATTCATCATCTTTTGGAAGTGAATATAAAACAGTTTTACTCACAGCGTAGGATACAGCGTCTTCCGTATAATGTACATGTACATTTCCATGTGACGTAAACCAACGGTAATTTATGGGCGGGCAAGGTGTTCGCGACGTAGAACGTGACATTATGCAAATCTGTTACTCCGTGACGTGTGGCCGTAACAGAAAAAGATTTGAAGTCCTGACGACTCGTTTAGGCAAATGTGAGTCGACTCTTTTTTTTGATAGACAATAACTTTATGTATCGTGCACTGTCGGCTTCACAACTTTGCAGATAGTTTATGTTCACATACAGCTACATGACACACTGCATGAAAGATCATATTTGAAAACGCATAATAGGGGCACTTTAAATGACTGACATGAGCGTAGATGGGTGGACCATTGGTAACTGTAAATGCAGTCAAAGACCATTTCAATTCTGAAGGATCCTTGGAAGGCAACCTTCAGTTTGAGTCCTTCATTCAGCGTATTTTGAAGGTTTTGTATCCTCCAAGCACCCACAATCCTTTGCACACATTCAAACTCAAGAAAAATAACTGGTGGAAAACAAGTGTGCACTGAGCTCATCGACTTTCATTATGTAATGCATAAAATCATAAATTATTATGTAATATTTTCAGAGATTAAGGTATTATGCTTTTTGGGGAGATATCAAGATGAGAAGATATCAAGTGCTGTTTACTCATCTGCTTTGAAAGGTTGTTAATACTCTTAATCATATATCAGTTTATTGGCACAATTTATGAATTCATTGTTTATTAAATTATTTGTTTAAATATTTCAATATTTTGCCTCATATCCTCATTTTTGAAGACGTTGATCTAGATCTGACACTATTAATAATAACAGTATCTGTGTGCTGACTGTTAACTTGGTTTTTGAACAAGGCAGTAACTGCTCTGTGTCACTGTGACTCTCTGGCGCAGTAATACACAGCTGTGTCCTCAGTCTGCATATTCTGGCCTCGTAGAGTCACTGTGTTGCTGGAAGTGTCTCTGGAAACTTGAAATTTACTTTTTAGTTTATCACTGTAATATGTGTTACCATCACCACATATCCCTCCAATCCATTCCAGGGTTTTTCCTGCAGGCTGACGAATGAAGTCACTGCAGTAGCTGCTGTCAGTCAGTGAATATCCAGAGATTTTACAGGGCAGTGTCAAAACCTGACCAGGACTTAAGACAAGAGAATCAGTCTGGGTCAGTTCAACACAGTGGACACCTGAGGGGAAACATATGGTCATGTTAGAGATATAATTATGTATAACAATAGTATTTTTTATAAAGTATCTTTAGAAGTTACAAAGGCTTACAAGAAACAGCTGCCAGCAGCAGCAACAACCAGAGAGATGAGGAGATCATGGTTTGAGACGTGCAAGAACAAGCTGCTTGTTTCCATCCTAATACTCAAATAAAGAGGAGGAGGAGGAATATTTGCATACAGTTCTGCATATGCAACCTAGTATACGTATATATTTTTATATGTGACTTTGCATTATGTGTTGTTGTTTTTACATTTCTTTCAGAAGACAGTGTTGACTAGAATGGATGAGTGGATTGTGGAAAATTACACACAACAAAAATGGTGCTAAATAGCACTAAAAGTGGTTAATTTGGCTTGTATTAAACCACTTTCAGCACTTCTCAGCATCTTTGTCAAATAGTGCTATTTAAAACAGTAAGAGGAACCCCATTCTCCTCCTTAGATTTTAGATATGTTACTGCACTCCATGAATGGCAATTTGCTATAATGGCTCAAAAGCTGTTTTGAATCACATTTATGCTTTTCTGAGGTCAAAAAGTATAGCGTGGGGAGCCTGGAATATTTCCTTATAGGGGGCCTTGTGGGCAAAAAGGTTGAAAGCCAAGCTATTTTCAGGACATACACTGTATTTCCAAATACACCAAATGTCCCCACAAGGATAGTAAAACCTGAAATTGCGGTCCCAACAATTAAAATATATATATATATGTATATATATATATATATATATATATATTAAAAATAGTAAATGGTGTTTATCTGAAAATGTAACAATGCAAACCTGTTTTCTGTAAGGGGTAGGTTTAGGGTTAGGGTTAGGGTTGGGTTAGGGGATAGACATTATAGTTTGGTCAGTATAAAAAATATAGAAGTCTATGGAAAGTCCCCACAATTCACAAAAAACAAACATGTGTGTGTGTGTGTGTGTGCCTGGTATTTATCACGTTATGGGGACCAAATGTCCCCACAAGGATAGTACATTTTTTTAGGTGCCCATGAGGAAACAGGCTTATAAATCATGCAGAATGAGTTGTGGTTTTGAAAAAGTAAAAGTGCACTGTAAACCCCGATAAGTTAACAGAACTCAAAAAAATTAAGGCAACCGATTGCCTTAACTTTTTTGAGTTAATCAACTTAAAATAATAAGTTCTCAGAAGTTAAAAATTTCTATTACATACTACTTGTAGTTTTTGATTATAGTTTACTTAATTTTGTTTCATTGGGTCTATTCAAATATTTTAAGTTATATCAAATATTTTATTATTATTATGAGTTTTTAATAATTTGTGCCATTGTATTAAGTTAACAATACTTATAAAAAATAAGTTATATAAACAAAAAATATGAGTATTACTTAACTCAATATTATTTAGTAGCAGTTAACTCAAATACTTTAATTACATAATACTCAAAATCATGTGGCTCAAAACTTATAAAATTTGTGGCAACTGATTGCCTTAAAAACACTGAGTACATGTAACTCAAAAAAACGTAAGTAATGACTTTTATTAAACAGAATTTTCTTAACCTCTTTCATTTAACACAGTGAAAATGAATACTTAAAATACAACAATATATTGTTTATTGTGGAAAATTAATTTCTACACACTGTAGAATTAAAAAAAAAAAGAAATTCCACAATTAAGGGGTTTTTTGCCCTTAAGTGCCCAGCCTCATCACTAACAACAAGTGAATATAAGACAAAAGCAACAATAAAAGTACAAAATGTAAACATTTTACAAAATTATTTCTTTTTACAGGTTTACAATCAATAACTGCTGTTAGTGACAAGGCTGTGTGCATATATAATGCCAAAAAATTAAAACAGACAGTAATTGTGCAGACAAGTGTCACTCATTCAGAAGATGAGAATCCCTGATGTCAGCTGTGTTGCGGTTTGGAGCGTTTAGCCAAGCCCATGCCCGGTTCGACAGGGGTTCAAGCAAAAGCACCCTCACTTGAAGCCGTAATAATAGCATGCTGAAGGAAGAGATCTAGCAAACTATCCCCGGAACATCTTCAAGCTCTGGTTCATCAGACTCCTCCTGAATAAATGAGAGAAACAGAAATGAATAACCAACTAACCAATATCAAGTCTAATATATCACGTTTATTTATACATTGCTTTTTAACAAAACAGGTTGTTGTCTAAGCAACTTTACAGTTTTAAATAGGACAATAGTGTGTCAATAATTCAAAAGTTCAATGTTGCAGCAAAGTCAGATTGCAAAGGACTTATCTGGGTCCAAAAGCGTCTAGGTGACAAGTTCCTCACTGATGATCCACCTCTGGGGCTCATCAAGTTGACGTGGTCCCCGCTGACATTTAGGGCTGTAGAGGTCATCTCAAGATGCTGATCCACCATCTGGGTTGAGTACGGACTGGATCTGGTGGCTCCGTTGACCTCAGAATAAGAAGTAGAAAGAAATATTAGCGTAGAAACAGAAACAGACCATTCTTCTTATGATGCAACGAGTACATTGGGTGTTATGGGAAGTGTTCCTGGCTCCGGTTGACCTAATTAATGCAGCCTAACAATCCGTTATGTGTAAGCCAGGTTAAAGAGATGGGTCTTTAATCTAGATTTAAATTGACAGAGTGTGTCTGCGTCCCGATCAGTGTTGGGTAGATTGTTCCAGAGTTTGGGCGCTAAATAAGAAAATGATCTGCCGCCCACGGTTGATTTTGATATTCTAGGTATTATCAAACTGCCAGAGTTTTGAGAACGCAGCGCACGTGAGGGACTATAATGTGATAAGAGCTCGCTCAAGTCAATCAAGTACATTTTTCAACCCATTTTTATAATTAATTTCTGTTCATTTAAATACTGTTGGTTCAGCAGAAAAGTAAGTATATGCTAATCACTTGAAGATTAGCATTTAAAGATTTATGAAATAAAAGATACTGTTAAAGGAGTAGTTCACTTTATAAAAATAATAAACAAAAAGAACAAAAAAAACAATAATTTACTCACCCCCATGTCATCCATAAAATAAATGTCTTTCTTTCCTCAGTCAAAAAGAAATTAAGGTTTTTGAAGAAAACATTCCAGGATTTTTCTCCATACAGTGGACATTAATGATGGCCAACAGGTAGAAGATCCAAACTGCACTTTCAGTCTCTACACAATCCCAGCTGAGAAATAAGGGTCTTATCTAGCCAAACGATCAGTCATTTTCTAAAAAACATAAATAAATATGTTTCCCCTTCGGGAACTCAAGCTGCGTCCGAAAACGCTAGGGGAACGCCTCCAGCGTAACCACGCTCTGAAACACGTGTGCAAACAGTCCAATGGAGAAGCGAGACATCACAGGCAGGGTGACGTAGAGACCAGAGAGCTTAAAGCACGTGCAGTGCATGCAGCCGGCAGCTTCTGTCTTTCAGCAAGCGCTCTGTGTGTGTGTGTCACTCTGTTTTTTTGTGCTAGTTCGCACAGCTTTTATTTGACAGTGTCACTATGTCCTACAAAGCACTCTTACGAATATAAGCAGCAGCATTTAGACTGTGTGTTCCTCTCTGCCTGCGCTATTTCGGGTGGCGATACACACAATCTATTTGTTGTCTGTCTGGAAGCGAAGCATGGGAGTCAGTTCTCGAGGGAGCTGACTGCCCGCGTTTGCGTTCCCCGCGCTCAGCTCCCGCTTCTGCTGAGGCAGGGCGGCGGCTGTGATCGTAGGGATCGCATTTAGATCTACGGACAGGTTAGAGACGGGTCCGCTCTATCTCTGCCTTTCTCCCTAGATCTAGCGCTCTCTCTCTGGGTCGGAAGCCCGTGCTGCGGTTCTTCCCCTTTACAGGTGAGCTGGCGGCAGGCGTATTGTCGAAATGCGAGGGGCTGACTGCCAACACTCTCCTTTCGCGGGTTCGGACTCTCGCCGAGGAGGAGCCCTCGTGAACTTCAGCGGCTTTCGGGTCGCTGCCCAGGGGGCGAAGGCTGCGACTTACGTGGGGATCGCCTATAGATCTCTGAGGGCCGGGTTAGAGGCGGGTCCGCCCTATCTCACCTTTCTCCCTAGATCTAGCTCTCTTTCTGGGTTGGGAAGCCCAGCGTGCAGTTCTTCCCCTTTTGAATTGAGGCTCCAGAAACCGGCAGGCTGTCACTTTCTCCGAGGAGATTGATGCTGTCCGCATATGAGCTGACTGCATATTAGATCGCCCGTTTCTACCTGCCCTCGCTTCTAAAAAATAAATAAATAAATAACAGGAACGGGGATTCAAGCGATTTATGTGTGGTTTGTTCGGGAGCTGAGCATGTACAGTCTGCCCTTAAGGGGGCGGGCTGTATTCATTCATAAATGTGTTAATTCAAAAAAAAACAAAAAAAACAAACGACGTGCATTTTGAATGTTTAGCTCGTCTCCCATTGTCATTTAATTCTGAGGAATTAAATTTATTGCACTCTCACCCTGTACTTTCGCTAAGTGTGTGGATGCTGCTGTGGCTTAGCTGTGGCTCCCAGGGCATCTGCATACTGATCCTTATTGACATTTTTGTCGGTATTAGCTCATTCTGAGCATGGGTGGTTCGGTATCGAGATGTCGTCCTCACCCATATGAAAGAACTGGGGTTGTGACTGAACGCAGAGAAAAGTGTGCTTTCTCCATTACAGAGAACCACTTATCTAGGCGTGGTGTGGGATCGACCACAATGCAGGCATGTATATTTCCTGCTCGGATCAAGTCATCCTCGCGGCAGTCAAGAGAGTGAAAGTAGGCACTCACTGTGAAGCAGTTTCATAACTGCTGGGTCTGATGGCAGCTGTGTCCAACGTGATACCTTTTGGCCTGCTGTTCATGAGACCCCTGCAGTGGTGTCTCAAGACCAAGGGGGTTCTCCCCAAGGGGAAACCTGCTTTGCATGATCAAGGTCACGCGGCGATGCCTACGTGCCTTGGACATGTGGAGGAGACCTTGGTTCTTGTCTCAGGGCCCGGTGCTGGGAGCTCCTTGTTGCCGCGTGTGCTAGCGACGGATGCGGCCCTCACCGGTTGGGGAGTGGTCATGAGTGGCCACCCCGCCCATGGTCTGTGGAGCGGTCACCATCCAGTTTGGCACTTCAGTTGCCTGGAGATGCTGGCCGCGTTTCAGGTACTGAAATGCTTCACCCAGACCTATGAGACTATGGTCCTGACTCCTATGGTCCAGGACCTCTGAGGGCAGGCCCTACTGGGGAAGGGCGTGGTCCACCGCATTCTTCGGTGCCCGTCTCTCCTCTGTGCCCTCGGGAGATTAGCCTGCCAACCCTGCCGGTGCTTCAGGGTGCAGCGGGCTCCAGCGAGCCCACACCTCAGTCTTCCGCCCGGAAACGTAGCGGAGCTGGGGAGCTCGCCACCCCTGCGGGGGTCTCTACAGCAGCTAGTTCGGCTGTCTCCTGCCGGTCATCCGTTACAGGACACCGAACTAGCAGCTCAAACAACACCAGAGGCCAGTCTCGAGAGACTGGTTCCTTTAGTAGATTATTTGGCAGCGTGGAAACTACTGCCAAATGTGTCTGCATGGGTCCTGCGCACTGTAGAGCGAGGTTATCGTATCCAATTTGGCGCACCACCACCTTTCAACGGGGTCTTTCCACTGTGGTGAGCCCCGAGCAGGGTCTGGTAATGGAACAGGAAGTAGAAACTCTGTTGAGGAAGGAGGCCATCGAGGTGGTCCCTCCTCAAGACGGGGAGTCCGGGTTCTACAGCCGGTACTTCATTGTTCCGAAG
>VONZ01003361.1:0-23127 GCA_012976165.1 Labeo catla
AGCATCCTGGGCCTCCATAACACCTCAGCAGTGCCACAGGCTGATTGCCTCCATGCCACGCCGCATTGAAGCAGTCATTTCTGCAAAAGGATTCCCGACCAAGTATTGAGTGCATAACTGAACATAATTATTTGAAGGTTGACTTTTTTTTTTTGTATTAAAAACACTTTTCTTTTATTGGTCGGATGAAATATGCTAATTTTTTGAGATAGAAATTTTGGGTTTTCATGAGCTGTATGCCAAAATCATCAATATTAAAACAATAAAAGGCTTGAAACTACTTCAGTTGTGTGTAATGAATCTAAAATATATGAAAATCTAATGTTTATCAGTACATTACAGAAAATAATGAACTTCATCACAATATGCTAATTTTTTTGAAAAGGACCTGTATACCTATATCTCACTGTCAGTACATATGAATATCACTTAGAGTAGTGTCTGCTTACAATCAACTTGGAAGTTGGAAGAACGTCTACGACAAGGGTGCTCAATCCTGCTCCTGGAGATCTAACTTCCTGCAGAGTTCAGCTCCAACCCTGATCGAACACACCTGAACCAGCTAATTAGGATCTGAAGGAGCACTTGATAATTACAGACAGGTGTTGGAACTAAACTCTGCAGGAAGGTAGATCTCCAGGAGCAGGATTGAGCACCCCTGGTCTACGATATTTATGTTTTTTTTTTTTTTTTAAATGCCAAACGGGTAAATGCCTTGAGTTTTATAATTGAATATTTCCTCAAACATTTTGGATCCATTGTTCAAATTGTATGAAAATGCCAGCAAGAATAGAAATTCAGGTGATCATGTCCCCAGTTTATAGCTTTATTGATTAACTTGATTAATTGATTTCATTAGTGACCTCTGAAATTAGGCTACATGTCACTTATTATAACAGCTGTATATTTTCCCTTCTTGTGAAAACAATAACGTTTTGTTAAGTATTCAAATTCAATATACGCCAAGAAGTTATCAGTTAGAGGACTGATAGATGAAATATTATGATGTATTATATGTGACTCTGGACCACAAAACCAGTCATAAGTGTACATCACATGAATGCTGAATAAATAAGTTTTCCGTTGATGTATGGTTTGTTAGGAAAGGACAATATTTGGCTGAGATTCAACTATTTGAAAATCTGGAATCTGAGGAGAATATGGAGAAAATCACCTTTAAAGTTGTCCAATGCATATTACTAATCAAAACTTACAAAATTTACAAAATATCATGATCTTTACTTAATATCCTAATGATGTTTGGCATAAAAAAAAAATCGATGACCCATCAGATGTATTTCTGGCTATTGCTAAAAATATACCCGTGCAACATAAGACTGGTTTTGTGGTCCAGAGTCACATATAGTCTATAACAGGGGTGGTGAACTCCGGTCCTGGAGAGCCGCAGCCCTGCAGAGTTCAGCTCCAACCCTAATTAAAACTCACCTGCCTGTTGTTTTCTAGTAACCCTTCAGACCTTGATTAGCTTGTTCAGGTGTGTTTGATTAGGGTTGAAGCAAAACTATGCAGGGCTGCGGCTCTCCAGGACCGACGTTCACCACGCCTGGTCTATAATATGATTTATCGAGTTTTATCTGTCTGCACCGACAGATTAGACTAAAATGTATACGCAAAATTTAAATGCATAAATTCAGACATTAGACAAAAACAATGGAAGAATAATTAAAGAATGATTAAAACCACAGAACAATAATAGAAGGGGGAGAATAATTTTATTACGCTGCAGTGTAGCAAGACATTTGAAATTAGCGCCAACACTTTTGTCCCTTTTTGCTTTCCGTACATTCAGTTGTATTTTGGGTGCGTTTGGACGCGTTTTCAGCACCACTGATGCCAAAACCACAGTTTTTATTTCCACATAATTAGGCAAAGTTTGATTAACAGTTGGTCGGGTTAATTGCGCAGACCTGGCAACCCGCTCAGCAGATACGCTTGGTCTAGGGGGAACAGGAATTCCAGAGGGGAACATGTAACGTCCGCCAGAGAGTCCACCCGAAAGGAAAGAAAACTCGAGGCAATTAGTCATTTGATGAGCCTTTATAGTTGTTTACGCTAGTGCACTCCTCTTACACACATGCGAGGTAAAACACTCTGGTAACGGGACAAACAAAAAGGAAGAAAGTTAGAGCATTGTAGTGCTCGGCAGCAGAGCGACCATCTCTTGCCTCACTCTCGACTCTGTGCGTGCGCGTTCACAAAACAGTGTTCAAACTTAGAGCAAAATATATTTAAAGGGACCTTAACATAAGTAATGTTAAACATTAGGTGGCCATTACAAACAGAATCGACTGCAACACTGGAGGCGGCGGAGGGAGCGAGGTCCTTGCCCTCAGATAAATCCATATCTGCTTCCTGTAGGTTTTTGAAAAGTCCTGCTGCAGAGGAAGCGTGTGAGTATCTCACTGGAGTTCTGGGTAAAAGTCCATTACTACTGAAAGAACTGGATCTGAGTGAAGATAAATTAGGAGATCTTGATGGGGAGAAACTCTCTGCTCTTTTGATGGACTCTCATAGCAAACTGGAGAAAATAATGTGAGTGAACATGATTTATACATTGAAACCTCTTTGATTATCCATTATTAAAGACTGTCAGTCACATGTGTAATCAGATATGAAGAGCTGTTGTGTGTTGAATATGTGCTGAATAATAATAATCAAGCGTTGTGTTAGTTCAGGCAGAACACGTAAGTCAAGCTCACATCAGCTGATACCGCCAACACTAACAGTATGCAATATAACTGTAATAAATATACATGATGAAAGTGGTCATTACTGAAATGCTGTTTTTGTGTTCAGGCTGAATAATTGTGAGCTGACAGAGAAAAGCTGTTCAGTTCTAGCTACTGTTCTCTCCTCCAAAACCATCCTGAAAGAGATGAACCTGAACAACAGTCGTCTGCTGGACTCAGGAGTCAAAGAGATCTGTGAGGGACTGAAGAATCCTGTGTGTGAGCTGAAGATACTGAAGTGAGTACATTTCACCAACAGCTACACTCAACACCACATCAATGAGAGCAATATTGCACACTGGCTGATGATGGGAATATTATATGTGACCCTGGACCTGGACCCAAACTAGTCATAAGGGTCCATTTTTTAAAATTGAGATTTATTCATCAATATCTGAAATTAATGAGTTAATAATCATTCCATGGATGTGTGGTTTGTTAGGATAGAACAATATTTGGCTGAGATACAACTATTTGAAAATGTGGGTACAAAAAAAAAATAAATAAATAAATAAGAAAATCACCTTTAAAGTTGTACAAATGAGGTTCTTAGCATATTACTAATCAAAAATTAGAATGGAACATGGAACATGATCTTTACTAAAAGGAGTAATTCACTTCCAGAACAACAATATACAGATAATGTACTCAACCCTTGTCATGCAAGATGTTCATGTCTTTCTTTCTTCAGTCATACAGAAATTGTTTTTTGAGGAAAATATTTCAGCATTTTTCTCCATATAATGGACTGATATGGTGCCCCAATTTTGAACTTCTAAAATGCAGTTTAAATGCAGCTTCAAACGATCACAAATGCGGTTGTAAATGATCCCAGCCGCATCCCAGCAAACATTTGAATCATTTGAACTGTCACTGTGTGTCTAGTACAGTGGCTTCATTCTCACAAGAAGTATTGATTAATGCAAATTCAAATTGTTAGTTCCATCTTTGGGGGATATCTGTCTGGGTCTGAAGTACTTAAAGAAGAGTAGCAAAAAGATCAGGGTGCTTTCTGTAGCCAGAATGAGCCCATGGTACAAAGTGTGTTGACACTTCTTGTATTTTTCTCAAGTCAAGTATGCATCTTACTCCTAGATTCATCTTGGAGATCTTGATGTCTTGTATTGATTTGATATCTTTGAATTTTCTGTATAATTGGTATAATACATATTTACCTGACTGACAATGAATTGTTACAGTTGATTTTATTCTGACTTACTCTGAAATGATTTTCTCAAGTAGATTAAGTGAAGGCGTATGTTACCGCACATATGTGTCCAGGGTTAAGTACATACTAGTTCTCAGGTTAGATGGAGCATGGGGCACATCAGGTGAGATTCCAGATTTCTGACTGATTGACTTTAGTTAAGTTGTTATGTAGTTGCATTAACTATGGGGGACTAGACAAAATACTATTGGAGTACTAGCATGGTTCGGGCATATTTCATAGTACTAGCCATAACCTCTGGTTATTGTCTCCGCTTTATTTAAGCTGTTATATAGTTAGACTAACTATAGGGGGTTAGATAAAAACAGAACTACTATTTAAAAAATGACAAGCATGAGGCGGTCTATTAAATAATTAAATAATCTGCACAATGTTAATTATTTTGGCAAAACAAGAGGGATCAATTTTCTCTTGTGGACTATATGTAAATGTGGACTATATGCAAACTGTTGCCTTGGCCATCTAGCAGGCATATGATAATGTCTGCATTTTCACGTTTTTTGATTGGATGATGGTCAGAGAGTGTAATAGTAGTCAGAGTTAGCAAATGACAGTATTATTACTGTTTCTAAGATTTCTTACTGCATGATATTTTTTATTCAGCACTGACCTGAATAAGATATTTCACATAAAAGATGTTTACATACAGTCCACAAGAGAAAATAATAGTCAGATAAGGATATCAACTTTTCAGCCTATCTAGCAACATCACAGCAATATTTGTCCAACTCCGAATAGTGTTGAGCCTGGCAGTGATGCCTTCCAGCAAGACGATGTCTCTGAAGTATTATAGCAAAGTAAAAGTCATGGAAGTGGTTGGTTCAATCCATAACTTCAAAATAGTCTTTTTGGCAGCAGTACTTGCAACTGATAAGGTCCTTTTTTGATGAGCATTCAACTAGAGAATGGAAATCCGAAAGAACAGAACTTACAAATATCCAAAAAAGACCACCACTGGGCATTCCCAAAACATGTGCAAGTAAGAGCCTACTGTAGATTTATTACATAAATGACAATAAGGGTCAAGGCCCATATGTATAAAAATTATTATTGATGGTTTGAAATCCTTATCTATTGGTATGTTTACTCGTTTACAGTTGGAGCAATGATGTGAACATGAGTTCAGTGTTGCCAACTTAGTGACTTTGTTGCTAGATTTAGTGACTTTTCAGACCCTCTTGGTGACTTTTTTCTAAAAAAGTACCTAGTGGCAAATTTAGCACCTTCTTGGACTAGAGTTGGGGTACTCGGACTCGAATCCGGTCTTGAGTAAATTTTTTAGGTGACTCGGACTTGTCACGGACTCGGATGCATTTTTACTCAGAAAATATGCTGAGTCCATCCGAGTCCAGAGAAAGTTGATGGTAATGACACTGACTTGATGCATTATCACGAAGGTGATATTCAGTATTTGCATGTGTCTTGTCCAGTAGCTACTTGAAAGCCGACGGGTTTATGTGCGCACACACTCAAAACGCGCTCGCGGGATGCGCCTCTTAGTCAGTGTGAGAATTCTGAGTTCTCTTTCACTTCACACTATTTCATATTCATCCCACTGTCTGACAACAGAAACAGTAAAATATATCAATGAATTGAGAATTTGGCTGCATTAAAATGCCATATGTGAGTGCAGAGAGGCAAGACAACAAACGCACTTATGTCATGAATGTGCTAATTAGCATATGATGTAATCTAGCGACATTTAGTGACTTTTGGCAACACTGAATAAGTTGGCAACACTGCATGAGTTCCATCAACAGCTCCAATAATCCCAGAAAGCCCTCAATCCTCTTCAAAGTGTCTTATTTTTGCAACATGGTTTGACGATCAGTTGGAAGTCCGTGAACTGCCACAGTGGCCAAAAGAAAAAAAAAGATTTTACAGATTTTACAGATTTTGTAAGCTTCATGGAGTCAATTGTTTTATTTCTGATAATAATGCAATGAAACATGCCAAATTGTATGGTCATAATTTTTGACCATGCTGCCATACAAAGAAATTATGAACACATGTAAAAACAAGAGAGGACCAACAAAATGTTAATAACTGATTTCCTCACCCTTTTTGAGACTTTATTCAAAAGCCTAGTAACTAAATCATTTTCTTGGACAAACCTCATTTAGATTACAACACTCACCCACTGATATATTTATATTTCTATAGATCAGTGAACTCAACATTATGCCTCATCCTCATCAGATACATTTAGTGATTGTTTTTAGCTACCTTTAATTGAAACCAGTTAGCAACACTGATCAGTGTTTTTTTTCCTTTCATATTTTGATGGTTTAGGTGAAATTTAAGGTCATTAAAACCCTCCACACATCACTTTTGGCCACTGTTGTGTTTGGTGGGGTTAGTGTCACAATATTTAAGACCCTGCTTACTGTGTCATCACCGGTGCATTGCTGCATTTTTCTTACTTTTATTTCTGCAGTTAGGGCATTGATTTGTAGAGTGGAATACGTTATTATGTTTCTTACTTGGTCAGTTACAAAAAAAAAAAAAATTGTTTGATGATCAAGTTTGTATTGTTTTATCAATTCCATATCATAACTCCAATATGTCATATGTTCATTGGAAAGTGTGTGTCTCCTCCTCTTTGCTGCCATCTTCTTACTCCTAACTAGGTTAGGAGACGTCTCCAGCTCTCTTAAATAATTTAGGAGCTGAGACCTAGTCTTAACACTTAAGAACCTTTATAATTCACTCTTATTCTTAAGTCTAGGAATAAGAGTAAAATTATATAATTTTTAGAATTTTGACACACTTAAGCCTAAAATTTTACTCTGAGCGGCTTTATGAATACGGCCCCTGGATCATACCACGTCCCAATCAGGTTGAGCAAGACCTTCCCTTTCCCAGGAGTGGATAGCTGGAATATAAGTATACTGCAGTAAAAGGACTGAATTATAAATATTAGAAACTAAACTACAAGGAGGAGTATTAATGTTCAACCACTCCCACAGAGGATGTGACCTCAGTCTTACACATAAAAAGAAAGAAAATCCAGGTAAAGAAAACTCTGCACTTAAGTCCTGGAACGATCGTGAAATTAAAAGAGTTAAGAATAAGTGATGATACTATATCCCAGATGGCAGAAATGAATTCAGGGGGAATTCTGTCACTACCTGGAGCTTTGTTCTTTGTCATGGAGTCTAGAGCCAGTTTCAGTTCATCTAGTGACAGTGGGACATTTAGCATCTCTAAGTGATGTTCAGTATTGTGTTACTGTTCTGTTACTGTTAAGCCACACAAAAGACACACAAGCACTAAAAGCACAATGTATTTGTGCACAATATCCCAAGTCTTCTGAAGGTATTTGATATCTTAATGTGAGGGACAGATGAATATTTAAGTCCTTACATTAAAGTTCATATCAACTCTTTTCTCTGCTGCGTCTGTCAGTCATTCTCTGTTCAATTCAAACTCTCCTCATGTTTATTTACAACAGTCAGCTCGATAAATCTCTCTCCAAGATTATTCAGTGTTCCCATTATTATACTTGATTTGTAGATAAGTGTCTATGATTTTGCATATACAGGTGCATCTCAAAAAATTTGAATATCATGAAAAAGTTATTTTTTTTTTTATTGTAACTTATTTAAAAAAAAATTAAAATCTTCATATATTCTACAGGGTGGGCCATTTAAATGGATACACCTTAATAAAATGGGAATGGTTGCTGATATTAACGTCCTGTTTGTGGCACATTATAAGTGGTCAGAAACTTGTAAATAACTCATGAAAGAATAAAGTTACGTTAAAACCAAGCACACCATTGTTTTTCTTGTGAAATTCCCAATAAGTGTGATGTATGATGTATCCATATAAATGGCCCACCCTGTAGATTCATTACATGTAAAGTAAAACATTTCAAAAGTTTTTGTTTGTTTGTTTGTTTTAATTTTGATGAAATTTTGACATGAAAGTCAAAAATCCAGTATCTCAAAATATTAAAATATTTACATTTGAGTTTCATTAAATGTCCATCCCTACAGTATAAATTCCGGGTATCACTTCTTTGAAGCCACACTAATGGGGAAGACTGCTGACATGACGATGGTCCAGAAGACAATCAGCGACACCCTCCACAAAAAGAGTAAGTCACAGAAGGTCATTACTGAAAGGGGTGGCTGTTTACAGAGTGCTGTATCAAAGCATATCAAATGCAAAGTTGACTGGAAGGAAGAAATTGGGTAGGCAAAGATGCACAAGCAACAGGGATGACTGCAAGCTTGAGAATATTGTCAAGTAAAGCTGATTCAAACACTTGGGAGAGATTTACAAGGAGTGGAATGAAGCTGGAGTTCAAGTGTCACCACGCTCAGACGTCTTCAGGAAAAGGGCTACCAAGCCACTTCTGAAACAGAGACAACATCAGAAGCATCTCACCTGGGCTAAGGAGAAAAAGAACTGGACTGTTGCTCAGTGGTCCAAAGTCCTCTTTTCAGATAAAAGTAAATTTTGCATTTCATGTTGAAATCATGATCCCAGAGTCTGGAGGAAGACTGGAGAGGCACAGCATCCAAGCTGCTTGAAGTCCAGTGTGAAGTTTCTGAAGTGATGATTTGGGGTGCCGTGACGTCTGCTGGTGTTGGGGCATTGTGTTTTATGAAGTCCAAAGTCAATGCAGCCGTCTACCAGGAGATTTTGGAGCACTTTATGCTTCCATCTGCTGACAAGCTTTATGGAGATGCTGATTTGCTTTTCCAGCAGGACTTTAGCATCTGCCCACAGTGCAAGAAACACTTCCAAGTGGTTTGCTGACCATAATATTACTGTGCTTTATTGGCCAGCCAACATGCCTGACCTGAACCCCATAGAGAAAGATGAGAAACAGTCAGTCCAAAAATATACAGATGATCTGAAGGCTCAATACTGCCTCAGCAGTGCCACAGACTGATCACTTCCACGCCACACTTGACTGATGCTGTAATTTGTGCTAGGAGCAAGTATTGAGTGCATAAATGAACATACTTTAAAACACTTGAACTTTGATCTGTTTTTTGATTGATCTTAGAAATATTCTAATATTTGCAGATACTGGATTTTTGACTTTCATAAGCTGTAAGCTCTAATCATCAAAATTAAAACAAATGATTTGAAATATTTTACTTGACATGTAATGAATCTAGAATATATGACAGTTTCAGTTTTTAAATAAGTTACAATCAAAAAATGAACTTTTTCATAATAATCATTTTTTTTTTTGAGATGCACCTATATATGATTGTTTTTTGTTGTTGTTTGTAAATCATGTTATCTGTTTTCGGGTGTCTGTTAGAAAAAAACACGAAGCAAAGACTATAAATTGTTTTTAACGTGCACATTGACTGAAATTTAAAATTGTTAAAAGAAAAGGCTCAATAAACTGTTGCACAGATATAATACACCACACATCAATATCTCTTCCCTTTGTGATTTGAACTTTTTAATGCAAAGAGTTGTGTGTTGTGAGACTGTGTTGCATCATTTTGCACACCAGATGTCAATACTGTAAATGTTTTGTGCTGCACTACATTTGTTTTGTCCTATCTATCATGCTGATGCCTCATTAAAATTAAAATATTTTTATTTTTAGAGTATATATTTATGTAGAAATATATAGTTTTTCATAAATGCATTTTATATCCACAATGCAAATAGCAATGTTTGGATTTATGAAATTATTAATATTGTGCACTGATTTTCCCAGAATAACTTTTGCTGCTGAATTATCCACTAACCTAATTTTTTTCCCCATATACATATATATATATATATATATATATATATATTTCATTTTTTTTTTATTTTATTGTTCATTTTAATGGATCAGTCTGTATTTAGTAGATTGTAAAAGAATGATTATTAGTTCCACACACAGAGATATGGAAATTCTACATTGATTTAAAAGAGAAAAACTACACTTTCACAGTTTAATTCTGTGTGAATTAAATATAATGGTAAAGTCAGATAAACACATGACTGCTGAATGTAATCATGTTTACTGATTGCTGGTATGCTTCTTTTTTGTTGTTTGTTTGTTTATTTTTCGTTTTTTGAAATGAACTGCCTTTTCAAAATAAAACTCTTTTGAATGTCTTCAGTTTAAGGAAATATGTTTATTTAAATGAAAACGTGCAAAGTATAATATTGTTTATAAGCAGACTGTCTTTGTTGTTGACTTGTAATAGTTTAGTCTACAGTATGTTTGAACATTTATCTGTGAGACTAAAGTGATTTATGACAATAGTAGACAGTAACAATTTCATTTGTTAACATTAGCTATTAAATATATCTAATGTCATATCTAATATATGTTCATGTCAGTTCACAGTGTATTAACTAATTAACAGAAAACTTCAGTAAACTATTAGTAAATGTTGAAACTTTAATGTTATTAAATGCTGTACTAGTTGTTCATCATCAGTTCATGTTAACTAATGTAGTTAATGTTATCAAGTGAAACTCGTAACTTGGATAAATAGCTCACATCTTAATGCAGGGGTCACCAAACTTGATCCTGGAGGGCCGGTGTCCTGCAGAGTTTAGCTCCAACTTGCCTCAACACACCTGCCTGGAAGTTTGAAGTAAACCTACAGTATTAAGACATTGGTGTGTTTGATTACGGTTGGAGCAAAACTCTGCAGGACACCGGCCCTCCAGGACTGAGTGTGGTGACCCCTGTCTTAATGAGTAATTTTGCTGATTTTCAACCTTTGCATACATTTGTAAATTTTGTGTAGTTTATAGTATGTTTAAATTAACTATGTGTAGCCTTTCTTCATGTTACCTGCACACAGATATCACTGTTTATTTGTCAGCAAACGAAGATGAAAAACACAATAGTAAGTTGATCATCATAGATCTGATTCATTGTCTTTTCTCTTTCTGTCTTCAGTCTGTGTAGATGCAGAATTACAGAGAAACAGTGTCTCATCCTGACTTCAGCTCTGAAATCAAACCCATCACACCTGAGAGAACTGAACCTGAGCTGGAATAAACTAGGAGACTCTGGAGTGAAAAACCTCAGTGATCTACTGATGAACACACAATTCAAGCTGGAGAAACTAGAGTTAGTACAGTTAAAGTTTATTTATTTTAAGACAACAGGTCTGAAGTTATATTGTTGAAAGCAGTGCACTGTTTTTTTATAGTAAGTGTGTAAATGCAGAAATCAGCCTTTCATTAGAGAGTAAAGAATGGAGGCATTGAATAAATAAAATAAAGTAAAAGAAGTAAGTAGAAGCAGTGCCTGCCCTCATACAAAACTAACATGACTCAAAACAAACTATTAGAAACTAAATGCCTCTTCAATATTATGATCATCATAGATCCTAAACCTTAGTTTGAATCAAATAAAAACACAGAAGGATTCACACTGTAAACTGGAGAGATTGAGCTCAGTAACATTCACATACAAGAATAAGGAAACATGATAATAATAATAATATTTTCTTTTCTTATTTTATGCTGTTTTTGCCATTGCAGGTTAAGCTACTGTGAAATGACAGATGAAGGTTGTTCTGCTGTGACTTCAGCTCTAAAATCAAACCCATCACACCTGAGAGAACTGAACCTGAGAGGGAATAAACTAGGAGACTCTGGAGTGAAAAACCTCAGTGATCTACTGATGAACACACAATTCAAGCTGGAGAAACTAGAGTTAGTATCATTATACTGTACAGCAGTGACAGTGAGATTAAAGTTCACGGTTTACTTTCATGAAGTCACCATGAAATTAAAGTTGACAGTGATTATTTTTTATGAAATATTGCAATAATTAAATGATTTATCCATGTACATAATGTATTTTAATTTATGTGCCCTTCTGATCTTTCATCTAAATAACTTAAATGACAGCAATACAATTAATTGTTAATGGACCAAATTAAATCCTGCCATACATTTGTTTTTCTTCATTCACTCAGACATACTGTACAATAAAGTAACAGTTACAAAGTGTTTATTGATGATAAAATACTCTTAAAATGTCTTTAGGTAAATTGTAATTCAAGAAACAGAATTTTAACTAAATTTTCACATTTTAATGTTATTTTTAAGTAGTTCTATAGTTGATCCTAGATCTTAATCTACTTTGTTAATCTTTTTTTCTTCTGTTCTTGTTTATGGTCATATAATGTTTTTGGCAATGTTTTAATTATTACACTGTATGGTGTTAACACATGATGAATTTACTCACATGAACTTGACACTTGTCTGATTCATTGTCTTTTCTCTTTCTGTTTTCAGTCTGTATAGATGCAGTATTACAGAGGAACAGTGTCTCATCCTGACTTCAGCTCTGAAATCAAACCCATCACACCTGAGAGAACTGAACCTGAGCAGGAATAAACTAGGAGACTCTGGAGTGAAAAACCTCAGTGATCTACTGATGAACACACAATTCAAGCTGGAGAAACTAGAGTTAGTATCATTATACTGTACAGCAGTGACAGTGAGATTAAAGTTCACTGTTTAGTTTAAGACCGCTGGACTCTTGTCACATCATTTCCAGTGCTGCACTTTCTGGCATTTCTCCATCTGAAGAAAGATTCAGGAATACAATGTTTTTATGTGTATCTGTAAAAAACAGCATTAAACTTGCTGAAATTTGACATCTGTGCTGTAATAATAGTAATAGTATACTATTATTACTATTATTACTAATAGTATATTTCACTAATGTTTTAATAAGGGGAATGTATATTTAGTATATTTGTACAGTTAGAAATCGTAAACTACACTCTAAAATGGCTTGAAAAATCATCAATTATTTATTTGACTGATTTGTTGATTTTCATCCATTAGAAATGTGAAAATAGACCATTTCATTAATTTAACTTTACTATTGTTTCTATATTGATTCTACATATTAATTTCCAATGGCAAAATTGACTTATTTGTTGACTGAGGGTCCAGACTTGGATTGTAACTAGTCTCCTCAAATACTCCTCTCTTGGTTTGTTCATTCATATATTAGAAGTTTCCATGATTTTCCTGGTTTATTAGTGAATGTATGACATTTGTTCATGATGCATCATAGATCTGATTCATTGTCTTTTCTCTTTCTGTCTTTAGTCTGTGTAATTGCAGTATTACAGAGGAACAGTGTCTCATCCTGACTTCAGCTCTGAAATCAAACCCATCACACCTGAGAGAACTGAACCTGAGTGAGAATCAAATAAAAAACACAGGAGTGAATCACTTATGTGACGTACTGAAGGATTCACACTGTAAACTGGAGAGATTGAGGTCAGTAACATTCACATACAAGAATCAAAATGATTAAAATCACTTCAACAGTTTAAACCAGAACACTTTACAGTATGTAACGATGTCTACAGAAGCTTCTTAAATGAGCTCATCCAGTAAGTAAAACTGTTAAAGAGTGTGGAATAAAGAGTCTTCAACATGTTTTACACTAAACAATACCTTTGGATTGAACTATTTTTAGAGTTTACCACTAAAAATTGCAGTTTTATAAGAGAAGTCCCTGACTTTTTGTGACAGGTGGGATTCAGCTTACAGCACTTCTCATTCATTCCTGTGGTATCTGTAAACGGCGATTGAGTGTTGCACAATTCTGACTGAAATTCAGTGATGTCAGTGCTGTAATGTGATTGGTTATTAATGGACACGTGATCCATATTAGCCGTTACGCTTTGTCCAATAGTAACTAATACAGACCCTCTCATCTCCCTATACTAAGAAAATCTCTGACAAGGGGTAATTAGGAACACAGGTGCATAGGATAAAGCAATCAAACTAAATAAGAACAGGAAAATGACCAAATAAGAAAACTCAGAAACAAAGAGGGGGTAAATCAAGAAAAAACAGGTCCAAAAGTCTGACACTTGAACATTGAGTCTGTTATTTTTAATATTTTATTTATTTATGTTTTTTGTATTTGTTATCCTAAAAATTCATCATGCACAGAAACCTTACACATTGAGTCAGATGCATATAAAAAAAATCACAGAACAATACAAAATGTATTGTCCTCTTTCTTCTTAAAAAGAGAAAAAGAAAGGAAATATTGGTCCATCCAATCCTGAAATTGTGTAGAGATTAAGTAGAGTTCCACCTCCTTATCAAGGAGCTGGGGGATTGTCCCGAGTGAGGTGTGATCCCCAACTGTGAGGTGCAGGCCGTGCTACACGCTTACTCCACCGTGTTTGATCAGGTGACTTTGAGGAAAACAAAAAGGCCAAGGAATACAAAAAGGAATTTCTGTGATTTAGAAATTACAATTAATTAATGAATTAATTCTTGTTTTTTTTTCAACATATATAATGTAATGCAAAAATAAAACAATGCACAGAAATTACTTTGCTTTATTTACAAATAACTTGTCAATGTCAAAAGTGATCTACAGAACAACTTCATTAATTTCTTTAAGTTTCCCAGCAGCTCCATTTTCTCCAGAACTGTTCTAAAAGAAGAGACAAATAAAGACTTATGAAAACTATTAAGATAGGGCTGCAATCTTGGTTAAACATGACACAGCAAGACTTGTGTACAAAATACTCCAGAAATCATATTTCTGGATCATCAAGTTTGTCTAAAACAATTGTGGACTATTTTGTATGATAGCACTACAAAATAAAACTAAATTTTAAAATACACTGTTAGACATTTCAAAGGGTTTTTACAGTAACTTACTGGCAACACTGTTGAATTTACAGTAGCAAACCGTATTTAATTTACAGTTGCAAACTGTAGCTGTTTTACAGCCAAATACTATTAAAAAGATCAAATTCAACAGTATACTACTGTAATTCATTCATATTAATATAGATTTCAGTAGATTGTATAACTTTATATATAATTCATTTAAATTTATTTTATTTTTACTCTAAATAGGTACTGCTGACATTCAATTAAAACAGACACAATAATCACAAAATATCAAATACTTCATTTAAAACAATGCATGTATAACACTTAAAAATACAGTCTTAAACTGCTCAATAAAGTTGAAAAAACTGCATCTTCACCATTTCCCCTGTCTTAGGACGTTTTGCAGTGCATTATGTTGTATCCTCATAAAGAATCTATAGGCAACAGAAACATAAAGGAGAAAAACACATGCAGCCAAAGAATACACAGCCATCTGCAAAACCCAGGTGCTGCTCCAAAACGTGGCCACCACCTTTGCTCACCATCCACTTTGTTAGTGACAGAAATGTCTTCTCTGAAAAAACAAGTAGAAGAAATGGCACACTTTTAAAAGACAAACCCCACACAGAATACACAAACTTCTCAAAACCATAGTTGTTCACTTACCATGAACTATCAGTCTCAGAGTGGTTAGCATGCTCGTCTTTCTTGATGCTTCATTGCAGTTGCCTTTAAAACACAAACACAAAAAAATGCAGTAAATCTTAAATTCCACTAATAATTATAACAAACTAATTTTAAAACTAGAAAGGCAGCTAACAGTTAGCCATATAACTTGTCTAACCTAGCTAACATACGATTTTTTTTTTCTCAATAGGCTACTGGCCAACATTATACTAACACCTGAACAAAATTTCACATTAGTTAACCTAATGTTAATATAAGATAAGTGTTGCTTGTTGAAAATTATTTTAATTCAGTAACTTAATTTAATAAGCTGACAAAAACCGTTTGAAACGACAGCGCAGTTTACTACAGTAAAGTTTGTAACCGCCATGTTGACGGGTAAATATTACTAGGTTAAACTGGTGTGCAAAAATCTGACAAACACTCAGACAAACGTATATATATATTTACCTTACTTGCTGGTCTTAATCTCTCGTAAATTGTATCGACACACAGCGCGGATGTTCTCCGGAACTCTTCCGCTCTCGTGGGTTCATCCCCGGGCAAACGCCGCGACGCTGCCCGCTGTTTCAGCGTCTTCCTTGGACACGAGTGGCGCGGCGCAGCGTGACTCGACAAAAGAAGACAATATAGAACTCATGAAATATACAATCTACAGTGGATGCTTACAGTAAAGTAATGCCCCGGTATATTTCTGACTTACAGACGTACTTCAAGCGCTCACGCTGTGTCTGACATGAAGGACAAACGGATTTTCCAGTCATTACAAGCGATGCAACACATCCAGTGTAGTCCGTCCCAAGCTGTTGCGGCGTTGTGGACACGGTGTAGGGCAAATCTTGTCAATCCAAATATAATAAATGAGGAAAATAAAACGACCACAAAAGAACGCCGCCAATGAGACCGTTACAGCAAATACAGTAGTATACAGCAAATTTAAAAAATACAGTAAGTCTCTGTATTTGGGGTCTGACGTCACAGAAAATTCCCATAATGCAGTGGTTATTACAGTTATTTACTGCAAAGGGAATTTGCAGTATTATACTGGGTGATATACAGGTAATAACTGTAGAAATTACAGAAATGTCTAACAGTGTAAAATAAAATAGTATCTACTTACTTATCCACTTTCTCTTAACATTTGTTTCACTAGTTATTTGAGTACATTAAAACACAGTACAGTAAATGTATTCATCGGCCGTCACAGAAACATCACCCGCTATTTTGTTTGAAGAAAAGTCCCGTTGTCACCAGCACACCATGAATTCTGGGATATGGTTGGCTACAAAGGATCTATCTGATGTATCCTTCATTTGCCGGCAAAATGGAGGGTACATTTGAAGTCGTGTTCCTAACATGACACAGAGTACCAGCAGAAAAGCCAGGGAGCCATGAGTACCAAGACCACACTCCCAGATGAGCTGACTCAGTTTGAGGCACCAATCTTCAGCCAAAAGCATAGGATTCTGGACTCAGAGGGTATTTTGGACACGTTACTCACGGTGTCATCGGCGGAGGTGTGCATGGCTCTGAAACCCATGGAAGGCAGCCCAGATGACATCCCGGATAAGCAGTCAGGGTTCACTAATCAAGTCCTATGTAAAAAGGACCATTCCAGCCACCTTAGACTCATTAAAATTTGCACTCACACATTTGGAGGGTAACGGCACACATGTGCGAATGCTTTTTATTGATTACAACTCAGCAATAACAGAGACTCTCTTCACCCTCAGACCAACACTCTCCCTCAGAAACTGGTGCTGAACTTCCTGTTGGACAGACCTCAGTCAGTCAGAGTAGAAAATTGGATATGCCCCTGTGTCAACAAGCTTGGCCCCCCTAAATTTGGAATCATGTCACACCAAACAATTTTGAGTGCAATGTGCAGTTTGTCCTGAAAACTATAAAAAAAAAAAAAAAAAAACATCACCAAACATCTGCTAAGTTCAAATCCACGTTCGCTAGCTGGCGCGGAACCAGAGACATACGTGTTTTTACAGCACTGCATATTATAACCAATCACACACGATTCTGTTGAGCTTATGGATGCAATGGCCAATCAGAGGCGTTCAGAGGCGTTCAGATGAGTCATCGCTGAAAGTGTTATAGGCTAATTAGTAACTTACAATGTTTTATTAAATTCACATTACATATAAAGTCAGTCGTATTAAACATATTTTATGGCATGACACCTATATCTGGTACTTAAGTAAAAAGACAGGTTTTTATGCATAGTTAATAGATTTCACTGTTAGGCTACTTTACTGATCGCTCATTATAGATCAATTAACATGATCTATAAAGGTGCAAAATTATTTGTCAAATAAATGAAACATGATGAAACATTCATTTGAGTTTAAATTGTTATAGCTTATTCTAGAGATTGCAGTGAGGCATGACATGGTGAAAAATGACTGAATGAATAATACTGTATTAAAGTATCTTAAGTTCCCTATCTGTCGTACACTCCGAGTTGTGTCGAGTAGTGTACGACACTAGGGGTCGCCCTTGAGAGCCCAAACACCTCTGACAGTTTTGAGAAAGGCCAATGAAAATTGGGTGTGCAGATTTGCATAGCTGGCCACGCCCCGGACATCCGGGTATAAATAGGGCAGCGTGTGCATCTGCTCACTCGTTCTGTTCTTCGGAGCCGAATGCAGCGTCTCTCTGTGAGAAGCGGCAACATTCACCTCTCTCGTCGTTGGATCTACGGCACAGACAGCGGTCTCTCCCTCTCTGACACGGCTCGTGTTGTGAGAGTTCCCCTGGGTGCGTCGACGGCGATCTTCAAGAGAAGATTTTCCTCTAATTGAGCAGATTTTCTCTAAAAGAGCTCCACGGGCGGATTGTGTGTTTCATTATGCCTTTCCGTCCGTGTCCAACTGGTTGCGGATTTTACCTTTCCCCTAACGATCGGCACGATCGCTGTGTTCAGTGCTTGGGGCGTGAGCATGCTGAAGCAGCGTTCGCTGAGGGAGGTTGTCAGAACTGCGAAGACATGCCCTTGGGCACGCTCCGCTCACGGGCCGCGTTCTTTGCGAAGAAGCCGCGGCGCCATTCAACTGCTTCCCGCTCCGGTCCTTCTACTTCCGGGTACGAGGCCGCAGCGATGTGCGTTGAAGAAGAGCGGCAGGGGGACGACGTTTTGCCGGGTATGTCCCCGCAAACCGTTCACCCTGTGTGTCCACCGATGGAGTCTCAGGACGATTTTGAAAGCTCGTCTCAGTATGGGCTGGATCTTTTGTTCGGGGCTCCTGCTGAGGAAAAGGCAGGGTCTGTAGCATCGGAGGGAGAGCCGTCAGAGGCTGACGTCACGGCTGAACTCACCGCTCCGGCGGGAGGGTCTCAGTCTGTGGCAGATGCCGAAATGGCCGCCGCACTTAAACGGGCAGCCAAGGAGATTGGGGTTGTGTGGGTCCCCCCGCCCAGCCCTGAGCCTTCAAGGCTGGATGACTGGTTCCTGGGCAGTGCACGTGACTCGAAGCCACGTTCCTCCCCGGTCCCGTTTTTCCCGGAAGTGCATGAGGAGTTAACAAAGTCGTGGAAAGCCCCTCTGTCGGCTCGTTCACGGCACGCTATCTCCCCGTCCCTCACCACCCTCGATGGCGGTCCAGCGAGGGGGTATACGGAGGTTCCCCAGGTGGAGAGAGCGATTGCGATGCACTTGTGCCCGCAAAACGCCGCCTCCTGGAGGGGCCGCCCGAGACTCCCGTCCAGGGCTTGTAAGTTTTCGTCTGCGCTTGTAGCAAAGGCTTATGCGGCCTCTGGGCAAGCTGCGTCCGCCTTACACGCTATGGCGATTTTGCAGGTCTACCAGGCTAAGGTTCTCAAAAACCTGCACGAGGGTGTTCCTGACCCAGAGCTGTCACACGAGCTGCGCTCTGCGACCGACTATGCTCTTCGGGCTACGAAGGTTACGGCGCAGGCTCTGGGGAGGGCGATGTCCACTATGGTGGTCCAGGAGCGCCACCTATGGTTAAACCTGGCCGAGATGCGAGATGCCGAGAAAGCACGCTTTCTTGACGCTCCCATTTCCCAGGCTGGTCTCTTCGGCGAAACCGTGGAAGAATTTGCCCAGCAATTCTCCACGGTGAAACAGCAGACGGAGGCCATCAAACACATCCTGCCTCGGCGTGCAGCGAGCGCGGGCCCAGCTCAGCCGAAGCAGCAACCTCCGCCTGCCCCCCGCCGAGGAAGACCCCCTACGAGGGCGGCTCAGGCCCCGCAACCTGCCGGTCCTGTAGTCAGTCCTGCCCAACGGTCCAGCACTCGTAGGAAGGTGGCACCGCCAGCCCGTCCTCAGGCCACTAAGAACCCGCGTCAGGCTTCAAAGCGTTCCTGAGACGGGCAGCCCAGGGAGGGAGGATCTTCTGACCTGTCCGGATCCGCACTCGACGAGGGGACGAGCGCTGGATTCGGCTTCCACCCGGCTGTCTGCCGCACGGCAGACGGCCACCACATGGTCAATAAAAGAGCTATTTCCTTCTTCTCTGGGCACAATATGCAGCACCTCCGACCCTCTACTCGACGGTCGGATGCTGCTTCCATTATCGGAATCAGACGGTCGCACAACACCTGTGCTCCCGTCTGCTCTGAAACAACGGGCTCGTCCAGACGATCTCCCCTCTCGGGTGGATCATCTGCACAGCTCTTACGGTTCGGACTCCCTGGACAAGACAGCCAGTGTGGTTCGGGGCTTCTTACCTCCGGCCACACACTGTTTTTCCAGCGACGGTACCCCCACCCTTGGTACACCGAATGTAACTCCTCTGAGACCCTTAGCGGAGAATTTTTCGGATTGGTTAAATCTCCCCAATCCTTCCCGCTGGCTCCTCAGGACCATTCGATCAGTTTGCACGGCGTCCACCCAAGTTCCGCGGTGTTCTCACTACGTCGGTTCAGGGCTCCAACACCGCGGTTCTTCGGGCGGAAATCGCAGTCCTTCTGGCGAAGGATGCGATAGAAACTGTCCCCTCAGCCGAAATGAAGAAAGGGTTCTACAGCCCCTACTTCATTGTACCCAAGAAGGGTGGCGGTCTCAGACCAATCTTGGATCTGAGGGTCTTGAATCGGGCCCTGCTCAAGCTCCCGTTCAAGATGTTAACCCTCAAGCACATTCTCACGTGTGTCAGAATTCAAGATTGGTTTGTGGCCATAGACCTGAAGGACGCGTACTTTCATGTCTCAATCCTCCCAAGACACAGGCCGTTCTTGCGGTTTGCCTTCGAAGGACGGGCATATCAGTACAAGGTTCTCCCCTTCGGCCTCTCCCTGTCGCCCCGGGTCTTTACGAAGGTAGCGGAGGCCGCCCTTTCCCCCCTCAGGGAAATGGGCATACGCATTCTCAATTATCTCGACGACTGGCTGATCCTGGCTCACTCGTGGGATTTGGTTTGCGCACACAGGGACATGGTTCTCAACCATTTGGCTCGGTTGGGGCTTCGGGTCAACTGGGAAAAGAGCAAACTCTCCCCGGCACAGAGGATCTCTTTTCTCGGTGTAGAGCTGGACTCGGTCAGTATGTCTGCGCGTCTCTCCCCGGAGCGTGCACAGTCAGTTCTGAGGTGTGTGGCAACACTCAGGTGCGGGTCAGCGGTCCCCCTAAAACAGGTTCAGAGGCTCCTAGGGCACATGGCATCCTCAGCCGCGGTCACGCCACTGGGGTTGATGCACATGAGACCGCTGCAGCACTGGCTTCATACTCGAGTCCCCAGGTGGGCGTGGCATCGAGGCACATTTCGAGTGAACATCACACCATCGTGTCGCCAGACACTCAGCCCTTTGACAGACATTATGTTCCTACGGTCAGGAGTTCCCCTGGAACAGGTGTCCAGACGCATCGTTGTCACCACAGATGCTTCCAAGACAGGCTGGGGTGCCACCTGCAACGGGCAGGCAGCTTCCGGGGTCTGGACAGGCCCCCGACTGTTTTGGCACATAAATTGTCTGGAGTTGTTGGCAGTGCTCCTCGCCCTGAGGAGGTTCCGTTCTATGATTCAGGGCAAGCACGTGTTGGTCAGAACCGACAACACTACGACTGTGGCCTACATCAACCACCAGGGCGGTGTACGCTCCTTTCGCATGTCACAACTAGCCCGCCACCTGCTGCTCTGGAGTCAACACAGACTCAAGTCTCTACGAGCCACTCACATTCCGGGCGAAGCCAATCGTGTGGCCGATTCCCTGTCACGACAAGTTTCGCTCGGAGGCGAGTGGAGACTCCACCCCCAGTCGGTCCAACTGATTTGGGATCGATTCGGCCAGGCACAGGTAGACCTCTTTGCCTCACCGGAATCCACCCACTGCCAGCTGTGGTACGGTCTGACCGAGGCCCCCCTCGGTATAGACTCACTGGCACACAGTTGGCCGAGGGGCCGGCTCAAGTATGCGTTTCCCCCAGTGAGCCTCATCGCACAGACCTTGTGCAAGGTCAGGGAGGACAAGGAACAGATTCTCTTGGTGGCCCCCTTCTGGCCCAACAGAACCTGGTTCTCGGACCTGGTGCTCCTGGCATCAGCCCCTCCCTGGCGCATTCCTCTGAGGAAGGACCTCCTTTCTCAGGGGAAGGGCACAATTTGGCACCCGCGCCCCGATCTTTGGAACCTCCACCTTTGGTCCCTGGACGCGACCAGGAGGACTTCAGAGACCTTTCACCTTCAGTGGTAAACACACTCCTACAGGCAAGAGCCCCCTCTACCAGACGGCTGTATGACCTAAAATGGCGCATCTTTGTGAACTGGTGTTCTTCTCACGGGAAGGACCCACGGAGCTGTGGCATCAATTCAGTGTTATCCTTCCTTCAAGAAGGCCTGGACAGGCACCTGTCTGCCTCAACACTCAAGGTTCATGTCGCAGCTATATCAGCTAACCATGACTTGGTGGGGGGCAGATCGGTGGGGAAACACGATTTGATAATCAGGTTTCTTAGAGGAGCCCGGAGGCTGAACCCTCCTCGGTCGCATCTCATCCCCTCTTGGGATCTTGCTGTGGTTCTCCTAGGCCTACAACAAGATCCATTCGAGCCCCTTCAGTCAGTCGAACTCGATGCTCTCTCCTTCAAGACGGCTCTTTTGACTGCGCTCACTTCCATCAAAAGAGTGGGAGACCTCCAAGCCCTCTCCGTGAACAGTTCGTGCCTGGAATTCGGACCAGCGGATTCTCACGTTGTCTTGAGACCCTGGCCTGGATATGTGCCCAAGGTCCCCACCACTCCTTTCAGAGATCAGGTAGTGACCTTGCAAGCTCTCTCTTCCCAGGAAGATGACCCCAACCTGACCTTGTTATGCCCAGTCTGTGCCCTGCGCATCTACATGGAACGAACGCAGCCCTTCAGACGTTCGGAGCAGCTCTTGTTTGTTACGGAGGACAGCAGAAGGGGAAAGCTGTCTCCAAGCAGAGGATCTCCCATTGGCTGGTAAACGCGATCCGTATGGCCTACCTGGCCAGAGGCCTACCCTGCCCTCTGGAGGTAAGAGCCCACTCAACCAGGGGCATCGCTGCCTCAGCAGCCCTGGCGAATGGGGCCTCATTAACGGACATCTGTAGAGCTGCAGGTTGGGCTACACCTAACACATTTGCCAGATTTTATAATTTGCGCACAGAACCAGTGTCAGCTAGAGTCTTGATTACTAACTCTTGACTCAGCACACTGGTTGGTGTAGAGCTTGCATAGAGCGCTTCCCCTAATGGTGATTACGCTTCTGAGTTTCAGTAGGTTTCCTGATGCGAACCCTGGACACCATCTCCATCTTTGGCACTTCTGCACATGGCGGAGTTTAGCGGAGAAACCCGCTATGGAATCCCTTCACAAGGTATGACGTCCCTTATTTTGATTGGATTGTGCCCCATATGTAG
>VONZ01003362.1:0-23116 GCA_012976165.1 Labeo catla
CCTGGGTACCTTAGCAACCGCCCTAGCAACCACCCTGAGTACCCTAGCAACCGCATAGCAACACCCTAGCAGCCACCCCTGTTATCATGTTAATAAAATGGTAAACATGTTAGCAACATGCTAGTAAAATGCTAATCATGCTACAATCATTCTAGTAACTTGCTAATTGTTATCTATCATCTAACCATTTCTATCTATTTATCTATCTATCATCTAACCATTACTATCTTTCTATCTATCTATCTATCTATCTATCATCTAACCATTACTATCTTTCTATCTATCTATCTATCTATCTATCTATCTATCTCTGACAGCCTGTATTGCTTTCAAAACATTCAAACTTTAACCTTTTAAAAATACTTCAGACTTCAAACTATTTCAGACTGAAAACCATCAAATCTAAAACTTTTTAAAACTTCTTAAACTTTTTAAACTTTATAAACTTTATAAACTTTTCAAACTTTTTAAAACTTCTTACACTTTTTAAACTTTATAAACTTTTCAAACTTTTTAAAACTTCTTAAACTTTTTAAACTTTTTAAACTTTATAAACTTTTCAAACTTTTTCAAACTTTCTGGTCCGGCTTTCTCAAGCCAACTTAAAGTTTGTCTCGACAAACTTTTTTATCTAGTTACTGTTGTTCTGTTGATCATTACAGAACTCAAGCAGCAGCCACATTCAGTGCGATTATCAGTTATAGTGGTAGTTCCGGTCTTGGCTGTAGTTGTGGGGGTGATATACTTACACAACAGAAAATGCAAACAAGCAGGATCAGAAGGCAAGTATTACCTTACACATTAATACAAGACTTTCTGGGACAAAATCAGGTGCTATGAAGATGTCCTGGATTTAATGTTTTTAAACACCACATCACTGCAAAGAGCAAACAGTATATATTGTTGTTCCATCATATTCCACTAGAGGCAGTGCATTCTGTTTTTTTTTTTGTTTTGTTTTTTGTCAAGGTAAACGGGATAGGAACGCATATTGTTTTTAGTCATAATGATGATCAGATAATGAGGAAGCCGTTGTGTTAATGGAAGGCGTTAATGGTTATGTTAAATACACTCAAATCTCCTTATACTGATCCAAGTGATTGTAGTGTGTGTTTGTAGATCTGATAGTCATAAAAAAAGCAAAGCATACCAGAATAAACACGGATCATCTACCGGCTTCAGATGGGCAAAATTTTTGATTTTTTTTATTATTATTTTTGTAGAGCCTTGAGTGTAAGAAAGGCGCATTACAAATAAAATGTATTATTATTATTATTATTATTATTATTATTGATTGATTTATTTTTTTCTTGTTAAATGGAAGCAGTACTAAATCCGGTTAGAACTATACACTATTTTCACAATGATTACTGATTAGTTTGTTATGTCTCTCTCTGTTTCTATCAGAAATCATTTCTGGATGGGGGAAGAACCGAGACAACTGTGAACTATCAACACACAATGAAACTGTGGAAAAGGCAGAACTCGAGAGAGTATCTCTTTGACCCAGAGTGTGTGTAGGATTTACTGAATTAAATTAGCTTTTGTATTATGTACTTAATATTTTATTACTAAATATTAATTACATATTTATATATACCTAAAAGATTTGCAACAGTCTCAGTTACTTTTGTTTAACTTTGCTGTCTAGCAAAGTCCACTAAAGGAGGTAGAGCTTTTTCACATTTGGCACCCAAACTCTGGAACAGCCTTCCTGATAACATTCGGGGTTCAGACACACTCTCTCTGTTTAAATCTAGATTAAAGACACATCTTTTTAGCCAAGCATTCAAATAATGCATCTCATAGTGTTTTCCTGCAGCTATATCTGATCAAATGTTCATTATTAATCTTTTAGCTCTGGTTTAACAAACCTTCCTTTTCTTAGTTTGAACAGCAGCTACGCTAATTATGTTCCTATTTGTTCTCTGTTTTTGCCATGGGATTGACATCCCATGGTAACTAGGAATTCACAAGCTTCAGTGTGAATCCAGAACACTTAAGAAGAGATGATGCCAACCCTGAAAACATACAGCACTACCGAATTCTGCTACTAATTTATAGTGTTCTTTGTCTGTTTGATTACGTCATTAATTGATCTTTACCACACATCTCTACCATATGTACATCAAGCTACTACTACATATATTGTAAAAATGTCAATTTGGTGTAAAGCTGCTTTGCAACGATATGTATCGTGAAAAGCGCTATACAAATAAATTTGAATTGAATTGAATTGAATTAATAAAACAAAATTCATCTTGTGTATCCATGTACTATTTAGAGTTTTTATTAAACAGGCATCACCAGAGGGGGCTACAGACAGCATTTAAAGCATCTTATATAATATACAAAGTATTTCTATATATAATGGACCTCTGATAAATTTCTGCAGATATTAAAGGCATCCAACTAGTGCATATTTAGAAAAACAATTAAAACTGACTGACCCTATTATGGTCTTGTTATGGTTTATTCACTGCCATCACAAAAAGACTATTGTACTTAATTGTTTTTATGCTGAAATTTCACTTTATATGGAGCAGATGTTGTGTTTAGTTGCATGGGAATAACAGCCCCTCATCACACCTAAAATCTCTCTGTAATTATAAAGCATTTCTTTTGCATTCAAGCAGACCTGCACAAGGATCTTGTTTTGCTTTTTTTTATGCACTGAACAAATGCTTCGTGCACTGTGACAGATTACCTGCTCTGCTGAAGATGAGATGCATTGTAGTCTTTGGTCAGATGTGGTACGGGTATCTATTATTAGAAATATGAAGCAGAAGGTCTGCAGAACATGCTGTGGAAACACTGTGGGTGAGGGGCTGCAGATGAACCCACGGCCTATAACAGGACTGTAGACGAAAAAAGTAAATATGTCATAGCATTATGTTAAAACAACAAACTTCATCACAAAAAATGTGTAAGTTGAAATAAAATTAGATGTTCTGAAGAACTTTTACCAGAAACTGCCAATAGATGCTGTAAAAATGAACTAAAATATAAACACACTCGCATGTTGAGGAAGTTGCAAAGTCTTGAGACAAACATGTGATAGCGGAAAAGCTAGAAGAGAGAAAACATAGTTCACAGAAACTACAGAACTTGTTGCTCTGAGGAAATAAAAGTCTGCATTGAGGATGGTGGGTGACCTTGACCTTGAGCTCCTATGAATGAGAACAATAGGTCAACTGATACTGAATATAGAAAACAGTTGTTTTGGTTTGTAAATCATAATTGGCAGTAAAGGACGCTGAACATTATGGATGGTGTTCAGAAATAATTTTGTGTCATTTAAATTATTTTGTTAAACACAGCAATGATGCAAGAATATTATTCATAATGTACATTTATCACACACACACACCTACACACACACATAAAAACATAAAAAAAAAGACTTCTCTACAGGAAATACTGGCCAGCCAAAACCCAAAGTGTCGAATATCTCTAGATGTGAAAATAGTGGAATTAACTATTCAATATATAACTTTATGTAATTTCTGTGCACTGATTTAGGACTGGCATCTCAGGTTTATTGATGGTAATTGGCTCTTGTGTTTATAGATGAATCTTGAGCTGATGTGATTCTACCTTTTACTTGTCTTTTTTTATGTCATTTCACAAATAAACTGACTTTTTTGATTTATAGACTCAGTTGCAGCTTTGTAATTTGTTTTGTATTGGTATTTAAATTAGAGATCTAGGAACTTGTGAAAAACGCTTTATTTGATCAGTGCTGTACTCAACAAAATAGGGATTTTTTTTTATTTGCTGAGAGGAAAATGACAGGAAGGAGGTAAACTGAGAGAGGAGCTGCAAACCAAAAGTTGAACAAAAATAAATACAATCACATGCAAGAAAATCTGCACTACAACACAGTTCCTACTCTCAAAGTCTTCATCTTGTTTGTGTCAGTGAAAGAGTTGAATTTCCCTTGATGTTCATATAGCTACTGTGAAGACCCCCGCCCCCCTTTGTTTTTAGCGTGTAACGTTTAACATCTGCTTCGCCTTTCACTGTTTAAAAAAAAAAAGCGGATGAGCAGCTCGCTCTACTAAATCATGATTTTATTGATCGGATATGTAGGAAATTGTGAATATGATTCATAAATATTTTTTTCTCTGTCTGTGGATTTGGTTCTCGCATGGTAAGTTTTTTATTAAATAATGTTTCACTCCTAGTTTTTTGCTAAATTGCCATTTTTCTTTTTTACACAATACATATATTCTTTATTTCTGAATTTTCAATATTATTAAGGGTGGGGGAAATGTGAAATAATGGTAAACTCTGAGATTTCAACAAACAAATAGCAGTCCCCAGACAAATGAACGAACGAATGAATGAATGAATGAATGAGTAAATAAATAAATAAATAAATAACATATAAACATGATCATGTCCAAGTGTTGGAATATGTTCAGTCTTGGAGCTCAACATCTGAAAAACATCTAAAAGAATAATCAACAAATTGCAGTTAAGGAAAAAATAGTTCTAATATTGTATAGCAAAACATTGTTTGTTTTTTTTATAAAGGTATTGGGCACATACAATGAACAAGCCTTTTTATTGGACTTGTTGGCTTAAGCGTGTAATTTTATTTAAAATAGTAAATAAATAAACAATCAAAACTGTTTCTCTGTGTTTTAGGTGTGTCTGATGTTAAAACAGATCAAATGAAACTATTATCAGTGACGGAAGGAGATTCTGTCACTTTAAACACTGGTGTTACTGAAGTGCTGAGAAATGATCACATACTGTGGATGTTCAGCATTAACAAGTCAGACACTCGTATTGCTGAAATCCATAAGCAGGTCATTGATATGTATGACAGCAATGTGATATTTGGAGACAGACTCCAGATGGACAGACAGACTGGATCTCTGACCATCAGAAACATCAGACCTGAACACTCTGGATTTTATGAACTGCAGATCATCAAAGATGGGGTCACATACAGGAGTTTTTCTGTTGCTGTCTATGGTGAGTAATATTACATGTTTAATGAAGAATACCACTTCTTCAGTTTTGTCTCCATTTAAATTAAGTAACATTTCTATTTCAATTTATTCTCAATATTTCCAGCTCCTCTTCCTATTCCAGTCATCAGCAGAAACACTTCAAACTGTTCTTCATCATCACCATCTCAACGTTCATCAGTGTCCAGATGTTCATTGCTGTGTTCAGTGGTGTATGTGAGTGATGTGACTCTCTCCTGGTACAAAGGAAACAGTTTATTGTCCAGCATCAGTGTGTCTGATCTCAGCATCAGTCTCTCTCTACCTCTGGAGGTGGAATATCAGGATAACAACACCTACATCTGTGTGATCAACAATCCCATCAACAACCAGACTCAACATCTGGACATCAGTAGACTCTGTCAGACATGTGTAGCAGGTATGTCAGTGGTAATATTAGTGATAATATTATGTTGCGAATTTAGCTCAAAGGGAAATGTATATAAATAATTACAATTAATTATGATTAATTACAATTACTTATATCAGCTGCCAGTAGTAACTGTAGCAGAATCAATTTTCCATCAACTAATCTGTTCGCTCAGCGAACATTCAGTATAATCTTTATATCAACTATAAGAAGTGATATTTTCTTAGCCACAGAAAATAACTTTCTTAAAGTACCATTGCATTAGAGCAAGTAGCTCGAATCGGAATCGTAAAGGGACATTAATTTGCAAAGCAGAATCAGAATCAAAACTCGTAATTTGTGCATAATAGTTTATTAACGAAGGACTAACACATAACTAATCTAAACAAACAAACATGAAATCACTCATACATGGGAGAAGGGCAAGTGAGAAGCAGTTAGAGAGACAAGAGAATGAAGCTATGAAAACAGTCAGTTAACCACCTGAGCAAAACCATCAGTGCTGTCTACAGCTTATACTAAACCTCTGTTTTGTTTAGTTAAATGTACGATATTTGCATTGCCTTGGTCGTTAAACAAGTGTCTGAATGCAGTCTCGGGCGAAAATCTTGATGGTTGGAGCAGTGGTGGTTTTGGAATTGTGATCACGTTCTTCTGGGTCCGAAGAGTAATGAACTCCAAAGATGTTCTGACTCGATGGTGGCTGGGAGTTTCTTCCCATGTGAAAATTGAAAAAGAACCAAGAGCTGAGAGGGATCCAGCTGAAGTCCTGTGATCTTTGGGGAATGGAAAGACAAGGCCGCAAGGCCTGGCGCAACTTAGAGACGTTCCGAAGAGTTCTAGCTCATCTTCTTAGGTTCTAAAAGAACCACTGACTGACTGAGGCGAGTCATGAAGATGAATTCCAGGGTTCAGTGGAAATGTCTGGCTCTTTGTGGTCGAGAGCCACAGCTCTGTATGTTGGGGCCTGTTGGGCCCGCCGGGCACGCCCTGTGCCGGCTCAGGCTCCCCATGGGTTCCTCCACATGGGCAGCAATCGGGAGAAGAAGTGAGTGAAGAGAGAGAGAGGCGATCAATCGTTTGATGCCTTTAAGCTCTCTGGAGGCTGCGCCTCCAGGAGGTCCACAAACCAATGGTAACTTTCACCTTTGGGTGGAAAGTTTACAACTCTTTGTCTGTGAGCATGGTATTTTGCATATGTAATTCGATTGGGTGTTGATGCAAAACTAGTAAGGTTTCTTAAAACACTAATATGTTGCATAGGTATCAACATCTAATTTACACCATCTTTTAGATCATCAAAATACGAATTCAAAGAGACCAAACATGGCATAGGTGGGTTATACGACTAGTCATCTATCATAACACATGCATAAAACAGTAGAAAGACAAATACAAATACAACAGACAAAATTAAAATACAATGCAGTAATACTGTACACAATGACCTGGGCTATGTGTGATAGGAAGGTCAAAGAAAGGTTTGTCTGTGAATGAATAGGAAAGAGTCTATAGGCATTGTGTCTTCCCTATGGCAAATGTAGCATGGGCAGATGTGCATTCCTTGAAGCAATAAAACCTGTGGTATCAGATCGTTGTCCTGGCAACTGAGCCCTTTTGGGGTGTCAGTTGCTTTGGGGGGGGGGTTTGTCTCCAGCGCTCCAGCATGTAGCTGGCCTGTTGTGTTTAAAGACTATTTGTAACAATTAATGTATGTCTGATTGGTCCAGACGCTACATATCTTCCCCCCTTTCGAACGTTGTTGTCTGTCCAACAGACAACAGCGAGCGATGTCCGAGGTGCAGAACAATCAGACACGCACCTGTCACTCATGGCTGGGAGAGAGCGGTGGCTCTCTGGCTGTTGGTGCCACTAGGAGTGGTTACGGTGCTGTCAGGTGGTGTGCTGTGATGGTGTAGGCAGTAGCAAGGTGCGGGTCCTTGAGATTGTGCAGCAGGTGTCGTGGCAGTGTCACCTGTCGTCCTGAGGTGATTTGGCATGGGTCAAATGGTTGCTTTAGGTGTTGTTTGAAACAACTGGTTGAACTCTCACTTGTGAGAGGGCAGGTGATTCCGAGGGTCTCAGGGAATCGTAATGGAGATGGTAGTGTGAAGAGAGTTTCAGACTGACCTAGTGATGATGGCAGGAGGGCAGCAGGTGGTTGTTAGCCCTCTGTTCTGCTTGAACGTCACTAAAAGTCTGATGTTGGCAGTGTTGCTTTGCTTTGGTGGCAACACTGGTTTAAGCTTGCCTGAGTTGTGTTGGCAGAGGTTTGGCTGTTGGGCCTGTGGGCCCGTTGCTCTATCCAACATTGTCTGGCTGCTCCTGGGGTGTCGGCTGGTTTTGCAGGCTGCTCCTCCCCTGGAGGAGTCTGATGCTGTGTTATGTTTGACAAGGAGTCAAAGTTTGTCCTTTCTGGTACTTCTCAGTGGAGTTTTGTTCAAGGAGCTCTTTTGCTAGTGTCAGCCGCTCCTGTAACTCAACAGTGGGTGTGTCCAGCTGTTGTTGTGCAGCCTCCATTTAGCACCTGTGTGAAGGGTGTGAAGGAGGATGTGGCTGACTGCTGCTGGACATACCGTGGTGTTCGCAGGCTGAGGATGCCCTTTTCCATGGCTCCTCCCAGTGGTTGGTCTGGAACCTGGGTCTGTTGCCATGGCGATGGTTATGTCCTCTGCTGGCTAGTGTCTTTCTGTAGAAGGGCCTGGCATTGTGGCAATGCTGGGTGCCTTCTGGTGCCTGCTTTGAATTCTGGGTTGTGCAGTCCAGCATCAGTGGGTTCTTACAAACACCTTTGGAGGAGGCCTTGTGCTTGTTAAAGGCCTTGTGTGTCAGGTCACGCAGTTGTTGAATAGGCATTGATTGAGGGCAGGCTAGAATGCCTAAATGTTGACTCACAATAGGATGCAGGTTTTGGAGGAAGAGGCTCTTGAAGCTGGTGTCCTCCTCCATCCCGGGTTCATTGCGAGCTCCGAAGTAAGCTCGTCGAAGTCTGTGGTAGTAAACATGTGGAGTTTCATACCGGCCCTGTTTGGTGTCCAGGGCAGCAATCAGTCTGTGTTCAGACTCTGGGTCTGAGAATTCCTTAATGATGGCTTGTCTTAGCTGCTGGTAGTCCGATTGGATGTGTCCTGGCTGTCGAGCCAGGAAGCGTCGCACCTCTGGGCTAGAGGTGATCCACAGCAGATAAAGTCTATTTTGGTAGTTCACACATTTCCAAGACTGAAGGAAAAATTTAATGTCTGTCATGTAGGCGTGGACGTCATGGTCTCCTGCAAGTTCTGGTGTGAATGCAGGGATGTTTCTCGCCATTCGATTGAGTTCTTTGAGTGTCACTTCATGTGTCACTTCAGAGTTCATCTGAATGAATTCTGTTCCTTCTGCGGCTGCAGAGGTTTCCTGGAAACTGACTTGTGAAGTGTTAAGCAGAAGGTCTTGGCTCCCCCATTTGTATCTGTGTACAGGGGCATGGGGGTTTGCACTGCTGGCTGTGTGACGTGCAGCAGGGGGTCTTTTACTTGAGTCCATGCATAGTCGGTAAGACTGTTTCAGTTCTCTCTGAACCATGTCAAGCTCCTCTTTAATGTTGCCGAATTGCTGAGTCAGGGTTTGGACTTCAGCTCTGGCTGCATGCAGATGGCCTTCTAAGGCCTTAACTCTAGTGTCTCTCTCATTAAGTTCTACGTATGCTGTTCTTAACAGCGACTTTGTGTGAAACAGTTCTCTTTCCAAATCTTGTCTGGTGGCCTTTTCAAGCTGCTCTCTGTGTCTGGCAGCTGTCAGAGCCTCCTGAAGACTGGTGATTTCCTTCTGTTGTGCCGTTCTGTCAGGTTCCTCGAGCCTGTCCTGTTCCTTCTCTTGCTGAGCAGGTGTTGGTTCCCTTTGGAACTCTGTGACTTGCAGTTTCAGTTCATTTACCTCCTGTCTGAGGCCCTTGAGGGTGTGGACTAAGAAGAAAATGATGCTGGTCAGCTCCTGGTTGTCCAGGCTGGGTGTGAGGTGTCCACTTGTGTCGCAGTCCTGCTGTTCCTTTCTCTGCCATTGCAGGTTGTTGGCTGCTTTCGGCTGAAGCATGTCCATCACAGTGCTCTGCAGGGTCTCCAGGTGTTCCTGGTGGGTGGCAGGGCTGGATGTCTGAGGCATGCTGGCTCACTTGTGGGAACACAAGAGAGAAATGCAGACGGCAAATGCAAGTACATACAGAGGTGTTAGCTATCTGTATAGGGAATGGCTCTCTAGGCCGTGTAAGGTGTGAACAGCTGGTTAGGGCAGCTAGTGAGGTGGGGGTGCTAAGATTTCGTGCGGGTCAGCACAAAGAGAGGGTTTGAGTAACTTTGATGGGCTGTAAGCAGGGGGTCAGCTAATGACCAGGCTTTACCTGTAGTCAATTATTACTCAAAACACTGATGGTTCACAGGTTTGGTCACTATGAAGGTGCCAAATAAACAAAACTGAAATAAAATCAGAAAGAGACAGAGGGAGAAGGAAGGGCTTTCCTTATTTAGGTTAAGATAGGAGATATGACTACGCAGATGTTCCTTGTTCAAAGGCATGCTGCAGTAGGGTCATAAATCTAGGGAGGCTGTTAGCTAAGCTAGCAGGGACGCATCAAATATCTCAAGGTAAATAAGCAGAAACACTAGGAAGTGTTTCTAGTCTTCTCAGGGCCTATGGCTTGGTGAACGGTACTTGTACCTCAAGTAGCAGGCCTGACTGGTAAGGAGTAAGGAGAGACAGTATTTAGTCTACTAATGACCTGTACGGTTCATTAAGGGGACATCAGTTGCTAGAACTGCTATAATCCTATACCGAGAGGGAAGATAGTGATGGTCAGATAAACTAAAATAAGGGAAGAAAAATGAAAATATCATAATGGCTTTAGGAAACTAAAGGAAAAGTAAGTAACTTGATTTAATTAAATTGGTGACTTAATTAAAATCAATTTAGCTGAACGGGTACATTCAAGCTAAACAAAGGTTAAAAAAAAAATAATAATAAAATCAAAGCGAGGTAGACCAAAGTCAGAATAAATTAACACAGTTAAAACCCAAGTATGTGAGGAGGGCCAACCTAACTGAGTCTAAACAGAAAGCGATAGCACAAACGGGAGGTGAAACCAAGAGAAAGGGGGAGAGAGAGGAGAGGAGTGGCTTGAACATTACACTTTACACTCACACGTCTAAGCATTAGTCGGATGCTAACAGCTAACTGTTGAGGTAAAGGGCTTAGCTTAAATGCCTGTATGGCTGCTAAAGAGTTAGACTTGGCTACACTCAGTTCTACTCAGTTTACACAAGGGTCTGTGATGTGTATGCTGTTATCAGATTGAACCGGAAGAGGCTGCTCTCAACTTCCGGGTGAGACGTTGCTAAGAGACCGATGGATGTTCACAACAACGAACAAGCTGAGCAGAACTTGTGCTGCTGTGAAACAGGCATGGGAATCTTACACGCAGTCAGTTATGACTTTTTGCATACAACTTCATTCACAAATCAGATCAGCACATTCACTTCACAGACAATGGTAAATTCCTAGTTAGCTAAGCTAGAATTACACCATTAATTCGCTATTCATTTGCATAATCTTTATGATTACAATGATATGCGATAGTTACAAGAAGTCCTTAATTCGGAGAAATGAGGAACATCGCTCAAATCACCATTACAATAACAATACTGTAGCAAGATTTCTTCGTCGCTCAGTTTTAATATCAATGCAAGTGGGATTTCTTCGCCATGCAGATTATTTAATGCAGCTAATCTGAAATTTCCTTGTCAGACAAGACTTATGCATTTAAAGCTAAAAGTGGGGATTTCTTCGCCCAAATTTAGATTAATTCATTCTGGTACCATTTATATGGGTTGCTAATCTGAGATTTCTTCGTCAGAGAAGGCTTACGCTCTACTAACAACAGAAATTAGGATTTCTTCGCTAATATCAGGTTAGTTTCTTATCGTACGATTTAAAAATGTGTTATAGCATTGAACAAGTTTCTACTGCTCGTGGTAGGGCACATTCAAGCTATAGTCTATCTGATGTTATCAGAAGCTGCATGTGTAAGACTTAATAAAATTTATGGGACAAACACAAAAGTTTGATATTGAATCTGCTTGCAAATAATGTTTAAACGATGGCCGCGTCCTCCACCATTATGTAGCGAATTTAGCTCAAAGGGAAATGTATATAAATAATTACAATTAATTATGATTAATTACAATTACTTATATCAGCTGCCAGTAGTAACTGTAGCAGAATCAATTTTCCATCAACTAATCTGTTAGCTCAGCGAACATTCAGTATAATCTTTATATCAACTATAAGAAGTGATATTTTCTTAGCCACAGAAAATAACTTTCTTAAAATACCATTGCATTAGAGCATGTAGCTCGAATCGGAATCGTAAAGGGACATTGATTTGCAAAGCAGAATCAGAATCAACACTCATGTAATTTGTGCACAAGAGTTTTATTAACGAAGGACTAACACATAACTAATCTAAACAAACAAACATGAAATCACTCATACATGGGGGAATGGTCAGTGAGAAGCAGTTAGAGAGAGACAAGGAAATGAAGCTATGAAAGAGTCAGTTAACCACCTGCTGTGAAACCATCAGTGCTGTCTACAGCTTATACTAAACCTCTGTTTGTTTAGTTAAGTGTACGATACTTGCATTGCCTTGGTCGTTGAACAAGTGTCCAAATGCAGTCTCTGGTGAAGGTCTTGATGGTTTGGAGAAGTGGTGGGTTTGGAATTTGCAATCACGTTCTTCCGGGTCCGAAGAGTGATGAATTCCAAAGATGTCCTGACTCGTTGGTGACTGGGAGTTTCTTCCCATGTGAAAAGTGAAGAAGCACCAAGAGCTGAGAGGGACCCAGCTGAAGTCCTGTGATCTTTGGGGAATGGAAAGACAAGGCCACAAGGCCTGGTGCACGCTTAGGGAAGTCCTGAAGAGTTCTAGCTCATCTTCTTAGGTTCTCCAAGAACCACTGACTGGCTGAGGCGAGTCATGAAGATGAATTCCAGGTTTGAGTGGAACTGTCTGGCTCTTTGTGGTCGAGAGCCACAGCTCTGTATGTTGGGCCTGTCGGGCCCGCCAGGCACACCCTGTGCCGGCTCAGGCTCCCCGTGGGTTCCTCCACACGGGCAGCAATCAGAAGATGTTGCAGACGAAGGAGAAAGTGAAGAGAGCGAGAAGAGAGAGGGGTCGATGCCTTTAAACTCTCTGGAGGCTGTGCCTCCAGGAGGTCCATGAGCCAATGGTAACTTTCACCTTTGGAGAGAAAGTTTACGACTCTTTGTCTGTGAGCATGGTAATTTGCTGTGAGCAAGGTTCTTAAAACACTAACATGTTGCAAAGGTATCAACATCTAATTTACACCATCTTTTAGATCATTAAAATACGAACTCAAAGAGTCCAAGCATGACATAAGTGGGTTATACTACTAGTCATCTATCATAATACATGCATAAAACAGTAGAAAGACAAATACAAATACAACAGACAAAATTAAAATACATTGCAGTAATACTGTACACAATAACCTGGGCTATGTGCGATAGGAAGGTCAAAGAAAGGTTTGTCTGTGAATGAATAGGAAGGAGTCTATCTCTATAGGCATTGTGTCTTTCCTATGGCAAATGTAGCATGGGCAGATGTGCATTCCTTGAAGCAATAAAACCTGTGGTATCAGATCGTTGTCCTGGCAACTGAGCCCTTTTGGGGTGTCAGTTGCTTTGGGGGGGGGTTTGTCTCCAGAGCTCCAGCATGTAGCTGGCCTGTTGTGTTTAAAGACTATTTGTAACAATTAATGTATGTCTGATTGGTCCAGACGCTACAATTATTAGTGATTGAAGATTTTGCTTAAAAAATATATTCTTGAAGATTTCCAAAAATGTCTGTTCAGTGAACTGAAAGCTAAGGCACTTAGCACTTCAGGACTCATTTATAATTATTATTGTTCTGTTGTTAATTACAGAACCCATGCAGACGCCACATTCGGTGGGTTTATTAATTTTAGCGATAGTTCTGGCCATGGCTGTAGCTGTGGGGTGTGCTATATACTTCTACCGCAGAAACTGCAAACAAGCAACACCACAAGGCAAGTATTACCATTTTTTTCCAATGATATGAACCTTAATAGACCAAAATCATGTTTTTTAGAAGATGTACTGGAATATCAGTTTAAACACAATTTCAGATTTATAAAGTTTTTATAGTTTGAACTATGTGATTATTATTAAAAGGGTGGTTGACTGGGTTTTTCTAGGCTTGATTGTGTTTATGGGGTGCAGTCTAACATTTGTTAATGCTGACATAATGTTAAAAAAAAACCAACATAATTTTTCAAATAATTTACCTTTATTCTACACTGCTCTGTCCCTTCTCCGATGAATGCTCTGATCATTCCCTGGGTTTGTGAAGCCCCTCCCTCAGAAATGCTCAATGGGCTAAGATTGGTTAGCTGGCCCATTGTGTTGTGATTCACTAAACCGCTAGCATGCGTTCAGAAATGTTACACCTCTCACATACGCTCCGGTTGTATTGTAAACAATGGCGTCGTCAATATTGCTTATCAGTTTTAGTCCAAATGTGGCCCAGAGAATATTAGTGAAGAGGATCACGCAGAACCTGTGCAAGTACGGCTCTTACAGGACGTTTCAGAATGGTATGTTTCTTTATTTGTTGTTGTCTCATACTTTTAGAATATATTAGCAGTGTATTAGCAGTGTAATATACTGTTTTATCCTGATTAAAGCTTTAATACCGCAGAATACATGATTGCGTTATAGCAGTTTTGTAAAGTAATTGTTTATTTTGTAACAGTAAGAAGTGTTTGCCAACGGCAACTGCGTGTGCGACCATGTTTAAAGTTTCTCATAGCTATGTGAAAAAATATCTGTCTATACACATAAAGTGTATAATATGAGGGCACAATCGCGGGTCCCCCTTGTCAGAAATTGTGAACCTGGGGCACCTAGACTGGATCGAAAAGGCAGTTTAGTCTGGACTCAAATTGGCTGGAGGGTTTGAGCGGAGTGTGTGTGTGTGTGTGTGTGAAGAAAGAGAAAGAGAGAGATACAGAGCAGAGCGTGTCGCGATTTATATTTAAATAGATTTCTCCGTGCACCCCTAGTTTTGACGACATGGCAACAACTCTTCCTCTTCTGGGAAGTAGCTTGTTGTGGTCCCTACAAGCTATTTTTGTAGGCATTAAACTGTGATAAATTTCAACCGTGTAACTTTCCCGATGTTATGTTCAAACAGCAACATTACACAGTAACTAAAGTTAAAACAGTGAATTCACAATCAACCACCCCTTTAAAAACACTGAAAACCTTCTGACAGTGATCCAAGTGTTTGTGTTTGTAGGGCTGACAATCATAGAACAGCAAAGCATGTCAGAATACACACGGACCATCTACTGTCTTCAGCAGGAAGATCTGCCACAGGTCTGTAAACACTTCATCTGATTACAAATGATTTGCTTTCTTTTTTCTCTTTCTTTCTTTCTTAAAACAGTTTTTCATTGGTTCTGCTGAATGAATTTGAGTCACTGAAAAGAACTGGCAGTGATTTGTTCAGGAGTTGCAGTGCATCCAGAAAGTATTCACAGCGCTTCATTTCCCACATTTTGTTATGTTACAGCCTTATAATTAATAATTAAATTCATTATTTTCCTCAAAATTCTACAAACAGTACCCTATAATGACAACGTGAAAGAAGTTTGTTTGAAATCTTTGCAAATATATTAAAAATAAAAAATTTATGTGTACATAAGTATTCACTGTGTAAGGGAAACAGGTCAATTTAGCTCAAAGGGAATTATTTAAGATTTTATAGGGAATTTGAGCAGAATCTCTGTTGAATGGCTGATCAATGAATCGGCCAGTGATTCATGGAACGAGTTGTATAGCATAAACTCTGCAATGGATATTGCTATCCAAAATATAGTGAAAACACAATTTATTAGCACAGTAACAAGATCTGCAGTTTGAGACATTAACTTGTAAGCACAAAACACAAGATACTTCTGTTTTCAATATAAATAAGGCTTTATTGGATAAATCTAAGACATTTAAACTAATCTAACACATAGACACATGCATTCACACAGGTTGCAGAAAGTGAGGAAAGAATGAGTTAAGAAGAGTGAAAATATAAAATCCCAAGTTTATATGCAATTGCTTAGACCTGAACAACCACCAATCATCTAACTCTCGCATTGAGTTTCTCAATGAGGCTGTTAAACTTTAAATTAAATGCACCAGTTCAGTTAGAATCCAGAGGTTTTACTTGTGTTGCCTTTGAGTTAAGGCATTCCCTTCAATGATGTCCTTGCAGAAAGGGGGTGTCCCAAGGTTGGTGATTGGCTGGAAGTTCATTGTCGTTCGAAGTGATGTCTTGGGCATTGGCTGGAGATGATGCGGAGTCGTGTACACTAGTTAAAACACAAAACTCTCAGCAGAAAGGAAAAAAAAAGATTAAAGTAAAAGACAGAAAGGTGATGATCTCCTCATGTTTTCGTTTTAGAGGAGTGGCTGGCGTACAAGCCAGGAAGCATTCAAAAAAAGCAAAAAGCACTGGCAAAAATGATTGCTAAGAGCATGGCTAAAAACCCTTACTAACAGCATGACTAAATGCAATGGCTAAGACCAATAGCTAAAAGCTAAATTTTATGGTGTCCTGTGGTCTTAAACTCAGCTTCTGGACACATCCCAAATAGTGTCTTGACCAATTAGATGTTGTCTTAACTCGGGATATTACTATGTGTCTCCTACCAAAACATAAATCAGCACGTTATCTTATCAGTCACATGTTCTGATTTTTCCCGCTCTTGCAGAGTATAATTTGGACATGATTTCTATAACAAGAATACAATACATTTTACAAAGAATTCAGTGATAGAAACATTTAAAGCATGAATTTTCAAACTCATACATACCAAGCACAAATATAAACCCTTAAGCTATTAGAACATAAAAGACAAGTGTGTGGGTAACATACTTAATAGGGAGTTATGCAACGTACTGATGTTCATTTATAAGTCCTTTTAAGCATCATTTTGGTACGTATTTATGTAATAAGACAGTCTCTGTGTCATTCTGTAAACTAAGTGCATGTTCTAAGGAACAATAGAATTTAGAGGGAATCTCGGTCTGTTTCTTGTCTTGGGTAGTGGAGCAGCACCCAACACAGTCTCCTCATGTGATGGTCCTGATGTGCTGTATCTTTGACCATTAATCTTGGGTTTCTTGCCCCAAAATTGACAGTCTTCTTCCTGAGTTGGAATTATCAATAAGTGTTCTTTTGTTTTAATGCTGCAAGCTGTTTAAAGCTCCTAGTTAGTTGGTTAGGCAGTTGGATGCTTCAGGCTGGGTGAAGTCAGGGTATCATGGACATGTTCTTGAGTGGCCCAGGCACAGCCTGTGGTTGAACCCAATCAAATATTTCTAAAGAAACCTGAGCATCTGCCCCCATCCAGACTGACAGAGCTTGAGAGGTGAAGAGATGAGGATAAGAATTGCAGATAATTGCCAAATGATGATGATCAAAGCTTGTCGCATCATACCCAAAAATATTTGAGGCTGTAAGTATTGGGCAAAGGCTGTGAATACTTAATGTACATGTGATTTTTTGCAAAGAGTTTAAACAAACTTCTTTCACATTGTTATTATGGGGTATTATAGAATTTTGAGGAAAAAAATGAATTTAATCCATTGTGGAATAAGGCTGTAACACAACAAAATGTGGAAAAAGTGAAGTGCTGTGAATACTTTCCAGATGCACTGTAGATCACATTGGTTTCTCCAACTAGTTTTGATTCACTGAAAAGAACCGGCTCGTAAAAATTCAGAGTCGGACTGTACTGGTCCTGCTGTGGATTCAGTAATGGTGTTGTGACACCACTGAACAATTACTGCAGGTGACTCGGGAGACGGTCACAAACCAATCTTCATTCGGCTCTCTTTGTTGTTGTTGTTGTTGTTTTGTTTAATGGAAGCAGTTCTGTGTATTGATTGCTTTGTGATATGAATTCTTCTCTCTGTCTCTAACAGAAACCCTTGCTGGATGTGGGCAGAACTGAGACAACTGTGAACTACTACCACAGTGAAATACAAAAGGCAGATCTCAGGACAATATCACTTATAACCAGGAGTTAAGAGTTATTGAATATATCCATAATTATATATTTATGTGATCATCAAAGACACCCAACTAATGCATATTTAGAAAATGAATTAAAACCCTGCTGATGGACACTGGCTGTTACAGTTTTTTCACTGTCTTCACAAAAATACTATTGTACTCAGGAGACTGTAGGGGAACAACAGCCTCCCCATTACACATAAAATTATCATGTAATGCAAATGTTATCCAGCATGACCTTTGCACCACCTTGCAGCTGCTTGTTGCTGAGAGGCAAAACATTAAATATAATGTCAGTTTCTACTCTTCTGCAGTGAATTGCTGTGAATATATATAGTACATTTTTAAAGATCAAGATCGATTATACTTCAATTATATATTCAGGTTTTATAGTGTTGCAGAAAATTATAAAACAACACACACACACACATATATATATATATATATATATATATATACAGTGCACAGCATAAATGAGTACACCCCCTCTAAAACTTAACAAATTGAGCAATTACTCTTCACTTGAAAGACATATTAGGATTCTTTGGAGATATAATGTTCCAACAGGCCTGCTTGATCAATTACCAAAGAAGAATGTCAAAATTATTTAGCAAATTAAGATTTTCCTATCAAAGTGATAAAATGTTGTGTTGCAAAAATGAGTACACCCTCCTGAAAGTTACTAAATAAAACTAAAAAAAAACAACAAAAGTGTAAGTTTAATGCTATTTTTGATCAACCGGTAAGTATACTGAACCAAAATTTTTAAAGACAAGTCATTTCCTGACAGTTAAAGGCATTGTATAGCCTACTGAATCATACACAGACTTAATGCTGTCAACAATGAAACCACTTGGGAGAGAACTGCCAGGTGACTTATTTCTTAGCATAAAAGAGGACAGTGGTACAAGAGGAATACCAAATTATTGTTTTACGTGTGAAAATATAGCAGAAGTAGCACTGACATTCAAAAACAATGGACTTGTGACAAGGCTCCTGAAATAACCAGGTCTTTGCTTTAAGTTTTCATTTAATGATGAGTGAATTTTTGCTACAAAATGAGGCGGAGAAATACCATGCAAGAGTATCAGAGCCAGCAAAAGCTATGAAAAGAGTGACACTTTATCTCACAGAGTACGAAGCAGCCTGCAGAAGTGACATACATGGTTATTGTCACCACTAGAATTACCTACTGTAGCCAAAGCACAGCAAACTCATTTAACCTCTTCCAAGGCCCATATTTACAAAATATAGACTTCTAGGAATCCATACTCTGGGGTCAAGGGACCAAGTCAATCATTTCGGATCCATTTCGGATCCAAAAATGTTCTGGTGTTGCTACAGGAGGAGTACAGTGAGAAGTGCCTGGTACCTACAGTGACGTTCAGTGGTAGTGAAGCTCTTCTACAGGGATGTATGAGTGCTGAAGGTGTGAGGGAGCTGTGCTTTATCAGTGCTGTCATGAATTCACATACTAGTGTGTGATGTAATACAAAAAACTGAAACTGCAGATGCTACCCTGCCCTCATTCCCTGCATTATTGGGCATTTTTTCAGCATGACAATGAGGATATTTATTCTCCCAAGGTGAAAATCCTTCAGTGGACATGTATTTTACTCAGTATTAACACTCTTGAGCAGCTGTGGGGGATTCTGTAGAGACGAGCTAAGCAAAACTCCCCATTAAAGACCAGGGCATTTAAGGAGGTCGTCCTCCAGGAGTTAAACAGGACAGATGTGAAAATTTGCCATGAACTTGTACACTCAGTACCACGAAGGGTCAGAGCAGTATACTTAATGTTCTGGAGGACATATTAAGTACTAGAATATTATACATTTGCTGAATTACATATAGGGTGTACTCATTTCTGCAATCCATTATTTAAACAAAATTGGCTAATTTACTTATTTTACAGGAAATGTTGGCATATATATAGTTGTTTTTATTAAGTATAAGTTTAATACATTTAAATTTTGCCATCTTTCCATTAATTATATTAGTGATCATTAAGAAAATACATCTTTTATATATATTAAGAGGGGGTGTACTCATTTATGCTGTGCACTGTATATATATATATATATATATATATCAGAGATGCTCACAAGTCTCTGAGCTAGAGTCCAAGTCAAGTCTCAAGTCTCTTTATTATATTAAGTCTCTGGTTATAATAAGTGTTTCATCACGTACAGCGACCCATCCAACACTGCATAGCTATATATAAGGAATTCAAAGCATGTAATATGTTATAATGACTCCTTTATCTATTAGCATACAGTATCAGCTTTGATTTTGGTATATAATCAGTGTAAACAGGCTATTGCAACATGACAAAAACACCAAGAATGCTTTACTTTTAAGTTAATGTTAAATGATTTAAATAACTGCCAGCAGGTGGCGGCAAGAGAATGATTTAATTACTGAATCATATCATTCATTTGATTCGTTCGAACTGCTGCTTCATTTAGGAATAAAGAGTGACTGTCTTTATGAATGGGAAATTGAATCATTTCACTAGATTCGTTTTAAAAACTAGTTCATTCATAAACGAAACACCGCTGCGTTTGAATGGAGATGCGCAGCGGCTCAGTTGTTACTTGTTTCAGACTACTTTTGACGACGAAACAGAGCAAAACCAGGCAATAGTGTTATAGTCAAACAATGTAAGTCACTTAATAATAACATCTTGTTTATTTAACTGCTGTATTAAATCAGTATCTCATTTACAAACTCCCTTAAAATTAGTAAAAGCTTAGTTCGCGATATCACAAAGCTCTATTATAACGACGCTGTCTATACTGTCACTAATCAGTCTCTTATTTACACTCTCTCTGTGTAACACTCTACACTCTACACTTTATGAAAGAATTCGTAAAATGTATGTGATACATTACTGAACGTTGCAAAAACACGTAGAAACTTTTAAATCTCCCCTGAGCGCAAACACAAATATGCTGATCGGGTCAGTCGCACATGATGCTCGTTTTTTGTTCGTTGTCCTCTCATGTGTGGCGGCCGCGCCTAAAATAAAAAAAAAAATAAATAAAAAATGTGTGGCCGCGCCAGCGCGCAGCAGATACACGTCACGTGTTACATGGGCAGGTTATAGGTAACGGAGGGAGGGGAATAACAGCGAGCTCATCAGTTGTTTCCTAAAAATAAACATTGTTCACGAGTCCCGCAGCTCGAGTCCGAGTCGAGTCTGAAGTCTTTCAAGGACGAGTCTCAAGTCGAGCCTGAAGTCCCTGTGTGCGCGACTTAAGTCGCACTCGAGTCCGAGTCTCAAACTCGAGTCCCCATCACTGATATATATATATATATATATATATATATATATATATATATTATCTGTGTTACCACAAATGTTCTTATTTCTGTTCCTTATTTCTGTTTTGCATCCAAGCAGGTTTGTACGGGATGTTGTTTGCTTTTTTAATGAACAAAATATATGCTCTGCTCTGTGGTGTAGTCTTTAATTGCAGTTGTCTATTAGCCAGAGATATGAGATGCAAGAAGGTCCTGCAGAACATGCTGTGGAAACACTGTTTGTGGGTGAAGGGCTAAAGATAAGCTACACCTGTAATGTTACAATAGACAAAGTAGGTAAATGTGTCATAGCATTATGTTAGGACAACATGCCCCATCCGCAGTATATACATTGAAACAAAATAAGATGTTCTTAGAACTTTACTAGAAACTGCCAACAGATGTAAAATGAACTAAAATAAGAAACACACTTACTCACATGTTGAGGAAGTTGCAAGTATTAAGACAAAGCATTGACAGCAGAAAGCTAGAAGAAAGAAAACATAGTTCACAAAAGCAACACATGAACTTGTTGCTTAGAAATAAAAGTCTACATTGAGGGATGGTGGCTGTATGACCTTGAGCTCCTATAAGTAGGAACAATAGGTCAGCTGACCATTGAACATAGAAAACAGTTGTTCTACTCTACAATTCCCATGAAACACCAGGCGATGTGCAAACTCCTTTGTGGTGTTCAAAAATAATTTCAAAGTGTCTTTTTTTTTTTTTTTGCTAAACACAGCAATGCTGCAGGAATATTATTCATAATGTACATTTATCGCACACACGTCTTTCAGCATAAAAATATATGACAGGAAATAATAACCAACCAAAACCCAAAGTGTAGAAATGTGTAGATGTGAAAATAGTGGCATTAACTATTTAGAGTATAACTTTAATGTAATTTTTGTACACTGATTTAGGACTGACATCTCAGGTTTATTGATGGTAATTAATGGCTTTTGTGCTTTAGGATGAATTTTGAGCTGATGTAAACCTACCTTTTCATGTCTTTTCAGTCATTTTACAAGTCAGCTGACTTTTTGATTTATAGAGCTGCAGCTTTCTACTTTGTTTGGTATGCAAATAATAAAACTGGTATTTAGATGAGAGATTTTTGAACTTGTGAAAAACACTTTAATTGATCAGAGCTGCAACAGAACAGGGATTATTGTTTATTTGCTGAAAGGAAACTGACAGGAAGGAGTTAAGATGCAGCTAGGAGCTGCAAACCACAAGTTGAACAAAATAAATACCATCATGCAAAAAAAAACTGCACTACAACACAGTTCCTGCTCAATGTCTTCATCCTGTTTGTGTCAGTGAAATGAATTTCCTCTGATGTTCATTACAGCTACTGTAAAGACATCTCGACATGTCCACACCAAGTTTACTGTACTGAACTAAAAAGCGCTGTTGTGCCCATTTTCGACCCCCGCCAAATTATTACCCCCTCTCGTTGAAATCACTACCTGATTGCCTAATCCTAACCCCACCCCTAATCCTAACCCCTCCCCCACACCTAACCCTAACCTAAATCTGGAAGTCTGAAAAGTGAAATCAAGATAGCGCTTTGGGTTCTGTAGGCTAGCTCTTTATTTCTTTATTTTTCAAAACATTGTGCATTTTAAAGTGGATAGATGAATCACAAATTATGTATTTTAATTAACAGTCGACGTAATAGTTCCGCACGTAATCCACTAGAAGGGGCTTTTGTCTAGCCTATCCCATCTTGAAAACATGTAGGAAAACGATACTAGGTTAGCAGCTTTTAGTAGTATTAATATCACTCTTAACGTTATTTCTCGAAATGATCTTTGTTTTAAGCGTGTTACCTTCCCTGACGTTTGAGAGAAGTGGATTGGATTTGTCATTTAATGCCTTTGGATCTCATCAGTCAAACAAAAGCTTCTACTAGTCCATGAGGAGTTTATTGTTCGGATTTTTTGAATATGGTTCATAAATATTTTTTCTTCTGTCTGTGGATTTGGTTCTCACGTGGTAAGTGTTTTTTTTTTTTTTTTTATTATAAATCTATTATTATATAGGGTGTGACGCCAAATTAGCAATTTTTATGTTTTAAAATTATAAAAACATTCTTTTATTTCGGCATTTGAGGGGAGGAATTAAGAAATATTGGTAAACTGGCTTCCAACTAACAAAAAACAGTAGAAAAAGACAAGCTAATGTCACATGTTCAGTAGAGCTCAACATCTGGTAAACATCCTAAAAGAATAAACAACTGACTGCAGTTCAGTTCGTGGAGAGGCT
>VONZ01003363.1:0-23104 GCA_012976165.1 Labeo catla
ACGTTTTAGAGCGTTTCCAAGCATGTCTTGGTTTCATGAGCTAGGATGCCTAAAATCACTATTGGTGTTCCTAGAAGGCTCTAGCTAAGCGTTTTATGAACTGAGGCTCTAACTTAATATGAAATGTATAAAACTTCTGACACATCTAGAAGTTTCTTTCTGGATTGTAAATAACATTTCTTTCATGCATGTGAAACATTTTTAATGTGGGTCAGCTGTTTTCACGAAACTGCATGAACTAGCGTTTTCTCACTGAGAAAAGACGTTTTAGAGCGTTTCCAAGCATGTCTTGGTTCCCCTTCAGTCGTTTCACTACGACGTTACATATGGGAACTCGCTTGAGAGTCCAATCATCTCAAAGCCTTATTCAAAAGGCCAATGAACATTCATGAACATTGGCGAGTGGTATTTGCATGCCGAGCCACTCCCCCGTACATACGGGTATATAAGATGGCGGCGTGCAACCACTCATTCAGATTTTTGCTTTGGAGCCTCGTCTCTAGCCTAGTAAGAGTTCCTGTTTAAAAGTAAAAAAAAAAAAGAGTTCCAGTTCTCTCTCCGCTGGCGTGCTGCCAAGACTAAAAGAGCCTCACAGAAGAGCGTTTGGCAGCCGCCAGCGAGATCCTGCGGGCGGCCGTTTTCACGGCCAGAAAAGCCACTTGCATTCCAGCGAGTCTCCCCGTTTGAGTGCACAGTTGTGCCGCGGTCCTCCCTGGGCAAACCGGGATCTAAAAGAGCTAATTTCTCACGGCTGTCGAGGACATTTTTCCCGGGATGTCTCTCCGGCCGTGCGCTTCTCTATGCGGCAGTTTCCTCGCCTCGCTGGACGGACATGATCGCTGTCTCACGTGCCTGGGCCGAGAGCACGCTGAGGCAGCGTTCACGGATGGTTCATGCGTTCATTGCGAGCGCATGACCATGGCCGCGTTAAGGTACCGCCGCTCGTTCGCGAGTCGGCTCCCCTCGTTGCCTTCCCGCGGTAGGTCGGTGAGCCGTCAAGGTTTTTCGGCGGCCGCGGCGAGGCACTTGGGGGACCTTAAGGTGACTGTGCAGAATGCTCCGCCGGCCAGCAAAGCCCCGCGGACTTCTGCATCACCACGCGGTTCCGTTGAGTGGCCAGAGCAGTACGCTTCCCCGCACGCCGGGCTGAGTGTCTCCTTTGGCGCTCCTCAGGAGGTAGAGATGTCTGCCTCAGCATCAGAGGGAGAGTCGGAGGGTGAGGCGGACGTCTCGGCGGGTCAGCGCCCCTCTGCGGTCGCTGCCCCGTCTGAGGCGGACGCCGAACTTTCGGCTATGCTCCTCCGAGCCGCCAAGGAGATCGGTCTGGAGGTGCCTAAAACACCTCCGGCCGATCCTTCGAGGCTGGATGATTGGTATCTGGGGAGGTCATCCGCGGCATCGCCGCGCTCCACCCCAGTGCCTTTCTTCCCGGAGGTGCACGAGGAGCTGGTGAGGACGTGGCGGGCTCCGTATTCATCTCGTCCACGCCCCAGCTCCTTTCCCCTCGCCACCCTCGACGGCGGGGCAGCCAAGGGTTATGTGGCGGTCCCTCAGGTTGAGCGCGCCGTTGCGGTGCATTTATGCCCGCGGGGCGCCGCCACTTGGCGGGATCGGCCCCATCTCCCGTCCAGGGCGTGTAAGCTTTCGTCCGCTCTCGCGGGCAGGGCTTATCACGCCGCTGGACAGGCTGCCACTGCCCTGCATGCCATGGCGACCTTACAGGTCTACCAAGCCAAGGCATTGAAACATCTGCACGAGGGTGGCCCTGACCAAGGGGCGATGCAGGAACTCCGTGCCGCCACCGACTTCGCCCTCCGGGCGACCAAGGTGACGGCACGTTCCCTTGGCCAGGTGATGTCCACAGTAGTGGTACAGGAGCGACACCTATGGCTGACCCTGGCTCAGATGGCAGACGCCGACAAAGCTCGCTTTCTCGACGCTCCCATCTCCCAGGGCGGCCTATTCGGCGACACCGTCGAGGACTTTGCCCAGCAGTTCTCGGCGGTCCAAAAGCAGACGGAGGCAATCAAACACATCCTCCCTCGGCGTGATACTTCCACCACGTCCGCGAGGCCTCAACCTCCGCCTGCCCGTCGCCGAGGGCGCCCCCCTGCGGCTCCAAAAACACTGGCTTTGTCCCCCGCCGAGGCACACGATGCCAGACTGGCGGCTCGGCGACGAGCCGGCCGCGGGAGAGGGGCGCCGCCCGCGTCTCAGGGACCGGCCAGGAACACCCGCAGGAGAGCTGCGAAGCGTCCCTGACGCGGGCACCCCAGAGGTGAAGAAGATTGCTCTTTGGGAGATGACAACACCTGCGTCCCCTATCCCGGTGGAGGGCCGGGAGCCACTATGTGCTCAGACGCTGCCGTCGGCCCACGGGTCGACGGTACCCACGAATTCACAAAAAGAGTCGATTTTCTCACCTCTGGGGCTTCGACCCCGAGTTTCCTTTTCGAGCAACGCCTTGCATCCTCGGATCCGGACTCGGAGGTCGATATCGCCAGCGCGGGAACCAGGGAAAAAGGTAAGCGCTGCCCAGTGCAGTACCACCGCGGGTACGTCGCTCCACGCTCCGTTGATTCCCCTGGCGACCAGGCTGGGAGCTTGGCTTCAGCTTCCCAGCCTCTCGCAGTGGGTGATCCGGACGGTACGTCTCGGCTATGCGATTCAGTTCGCCAGGCGTCCGCCCAGATACAGAGGCGTCCTTTCCACTTCTGTCCAGTCGGACACACATGCCGCTGTCCTGCGTGCGGAGGTTGCAGTCCTACTGGCGAAGGATGCAATCGAGCCTGTCCCTCCAGCCGAGATGAAGTCAGGGTTCTACAGTCCCTACTTCATCGTGCCCAAAAAGAGCAGTGGGTTAAGACCCATCCTGGATCTTCGAGCTCTGAATCGGTCCCTTCTCAGGCTGCCGTTCAAAATGCTCACGACGAAGCGCATGCTAACATGCATCCGTCACCAGGATTGGTTCGCAGCCATCGACCTGAAGGACGCGTACTTTCACGTCTCAATTCTACCTCGACACAAACTCTTCCTACGGTTTGCTTTCGAGGGTCGAGCGTATCAGTACAAAGTGCTTCCATTTGGCCTGTCCCTCTCTCCCCGTGTCTTTACGAAAGTCGCGGAAGCTGCCTTATCCCCCCTTTGGCGGATGGGCATTCGCATTCTCAACTATCTCGACGACTGGCTTCTTATAGCTCACTCGCGAGATGTGTTGTGCGAACACAGGGACCTGGTGCTCCGGCACCTCAGCCATCTGGGCCTTCAGGTCAACCGGGAGAAGAGCAAACTCTCCCCAGTGCAGAGGATCTCTTTTCTCGGCGTGGAGCTGGACTCGGTCAACATGACAGCCCGCCTCCCCAACGAGCGCGCGCAGTCAGTGCTGAATTGTCTGAACTCATTCAGACACAAGACAGCGGTTCCTCTCAAAACATTTCAGAGGCTCCTGGGGCATATGGCAGCTGCGGCCGCGGTGACGCCGCTGGGCTTACTTCATATGAGACCGCTTCAGCACTGGTTACACGACCGAGTCCCGAGATGGGCATGGCACCGTGGCACACTTCGGATTGGCGTTTCCCTGCAGTGTCGCCGCCTGTTCAGCCCGTGGTCAGACCCGGCCTTTCTTCAGGCCGGAGTCCCTCTGGGACAAGTCTCCAGGCATCTTGTGGTTTACACGGAAGCCTCCTCCACGGGTTGGGGTGCTGTATGCAACGGGCAAGCAGCTTCGGGCTCCTGGACAGGACCTCGACTGCAATGGCATATCAATTGCCTAGAGTTGTTGGCTGTGCTTCTTGCGCTGCGTCGCTTCCGATCGATGCTGCGCCACAAGCACGTGCTTGTTCGCCCCGACAGCACTGCGACCGTGGCCTATATCAACCACCAAGGTGGCCTTCGCTCCCGTCGCATGTCACAACTCGCCCGCCATCTGCTCCTGTGGAGTCAGACGTGGCTGAAATCACTACGTGCCGTTCACATTCCAGGAGAACTCAACCGTGCAGCCGACCAGCTCTCACGGCAGTCCACCCATCCTGGAGAATGGCGACTCCACCCCCAGGTAGTCCAGCTGATTTGGAGCAATTTCGGCAAAGCCCAGATAGATCTGTTCGCTTCCCCCGAATCCTCCCATTGCCAGCTGTTTTACTCCCTCAGCGAGGCTCCCCTCGGCTGGCACACAGCTGGCCTCCGGGGCCCAAGTACGCCTTTCCCCCAGTGAGCCTCCTTGCACAGACACTGTGCAAGATCAGGGAGGACGAGGAGCAGGTTCTGCTGGTTGCGCCATACTGGCCCACCCGGACCTGGTTTCCAGACCTCATTTCCCTTGCGGCAGCCCCTCCCTGGAAGATCTCCTTGAGGAGAGACCTTCTTTCTCAGGGGATGGGCACAATTTGGCACCCGCGTCCCGACCTATGGAACCTGCACGTCTGGCTCCTGGACGGGACGCGTCAGACCTCTCCGGCCTTCCACAGGCCGTGATAGATACTATCACTCAGTCTAGAGCTCCCTCTACAAGGCAGGCCTATGCACTGAGATGGGGTCTGTTAGTTGACTGGTGCTCCTCTCGTGGAGAGGACCCACAGAGATGTCCGATTGCAGTAGTGCTTTCCTTCCTGCAGGAGAAGTTGGAGCGCAGGCTGTCCCCTTCGACTCTCAAAGTGTACGCTGCTGCCATCGCAGCGTATCACGATGTAGTGGATGGAGCATCCCTTGGTAAGCACCAACTGGTCGTGAGGTTCCTTAGAGGTGCGAGAAGGGTTAATCCCCCTAGACCGCACCTCGTACCCTCTTGGGATCTCGCCGTCACCCTCCAGGGTCTACGGGAGGCCCCATTCGAGCCACTCGCGTCAGTAGAGCTGAAATATCTGTCTCTTAAGACAGCGCTCCTGACCGCGCTGGCCTCCATCAAGAGGGTAGGGGACCTACAAGCCTTCTCTGTCGACGAAGCGTGCCTAGAATTCGGGCCCGGCGATTCTCACGTCATCCTGAGACCCCGGCCCGGTTATGTGCCCAAGGTTCCCACCACGCCTTTCAGCGATCAGGTGGTGAACCTGCAAGCTCTGCCCCTGGAGGAGGCAGACCCGGCCTCTGCGCTGCTGTGTCCAGTCCGCGCCCTCCGTATATATGTGGACCGCACTCGGCACTTCAGACGCACCGAGCAGCTCTTTGTTTGCTTTGGAGGTCAGCAGAAAGGGAATGCTGTCTCCAAACAGAGGTTGGCCATTGGGTGGTAGATGCCATCTCCCTGGCATATCAAAACCAGGGAGAGCCATGCCCCTTAGGTGTTCGTGCCCACTCCACAAGGAGTGTTGCCGCATCCTATGCGTTGGCTCATGGCGCCTCACTAGCAGATATCTGTAGAGCTGCGGGCTGGGCGACACCTAATACCTTCGCTAGGTTCTACAACCTTCGCGTTGAGGCTGTGTCCTCCCGTGTCTTAACATAGACATCAGGTAAGCGGGAGTCCGGCTGGTGTCGGCTTGCTGCGCCACTCCTATGGGATCCGTGCGCTATATCCCTCAGTTGTTCCCTCCGGTGAACCTTGGGTCCTCCATGCCCCGCAGTCAGGCCTAGTGCGGAGTAGTGCTTGACTGTGCTCAGGTTGGGTCTCCTTCGCCCAGCAGGTTGTGGCAACATGTCTCAGTATTTTTCCAAGGTCAGCTAGAAGGCCGCTGTTTCCCTCATATATCTCTACAAGTTATAGATATATTGAATTATTTTTATTTCCACATGTAGAGATCTCATGTGCTCCGCCCCCCCAACTTCTGCTTCAGTAACAACTGGCATCCCTGTGGGGTCCCCTATTGGCCCTCAGGGCGTTGGGAAGGTTACGTTCATATCCATCTGCTGACACGTCCGCCTGTCAGCACGTGGGTTGTGCGTAACGCGGCGTTAGGGTCGGGGCCTTTTCCATGGGTCTGTTCCCATATGTAACGTCGTAGTGAAACGACTGAAGGGGAACGTCTAGGTTACGTACGTAACCCTCGTTCCCTGAAGGAGGGAACGGAGACGTTACATCCCCTGCCACGACCTGACGTCGCGCTGACGCCGGGCTGCAGCTCGGCTCCTCAGCAAAAGAATGAATGAGTGGTTGCACGCCGCCATCTTATATACCAGTATGTACGGGGGAGTGGCTCGGCATGCAAATACCACTCGCCAATGTTCATGAATGTTCATTGGCCTTTTGAATAAGGCTTGGAGATGATTGGACTCTCAATCGAGTTCCCATATGTAACGTCTCCGTTCCCTCCTTCAGGGAACGAGGGTTACGTACGTAACCTAGACGTTTCATGAGCTGAGTTGCCTAAAATCAGGATTGGCGTTCCTAGAAGGCTCTAACTAAGCGTTTTATGAACTGAGGCTGTAACTAAATTTCATATGCAATAAGCTTCTAACACATCAAGAATTGTCTTTCTGCATTGTAAATAACATTCCGTTCATGCATCTGAAACATTTTTAATGTGGGTCAGCTTTTTTCATGAAACTGCATGAACTAGCGTTTTCTGACTGAGAAAAGACGTTTTAGAGCGTTTCCAAGTATTCCTTGGTTTGATGAGCTGACATGCCTAAAAACATTTTGGCGATCCTAGAAGGCCCAGACTAAGCGTTTTATGAACTGAGTCTCTAACTAAATTTCATATGCAATAAACTTCTAACACATTAAGAATTGTCTTTCTGCATTGTAAAAAACATTTCTTTCATGCATCTAAAACATTTTTAATATGGGTCAACTTTTTTCATGAAACTGCATGAACTAGCGTTTTCTCACTGAGAAAAGACGTTTTAGAGCATTTCCAAGCATGTCTTGGTTTCATGAGCTGAGTTGCCTAAAATCCAGGATTGGCGTTCCTGATTGCTGGCAACCAAATTTCATCAAAAGATTGTCTTGAAATTTGTAAATAACATTTCTTTCATGCATGTGAAACATTTTTAATGTTGGTCAGCTTTATTAATGAAACTTCATGAACTAGCGTTTTCTGACTGAGAAAAGACGTTTTAGAGCGTTTCCAAGCATGCCTTGGTTTCATGAGCTGACATGCCTAAAAACATTTTTGGCGATCCTAGAAGGCCCAAACTAAGCGTTTTATGAACTGAGTCTCTAACTAAATTTCATATGCAATAAACTTCTAACACATTAAGAATTGTCTTTCTGCATTGTAAAAAACATTTCTTTCATGCATCTAAAACATTTTTAATATGGGTCAGCTTTTTTCATGAAACTGCATGAACTAGCGTTTTCTCACTGAGAAAAGACGTTTTAGAGCGTTTCCAAGCATGTCTTGGTTTCATGAGCTGAGTTGCCTAAAATCAGGAATGGCGTTCCTAGAAGGCTCTAACTAAGCGTTTTATGAACTGAGGCTGTAACTAAATTTCATATGCAATAAACTTCTAACACATCAAGAATTGTCTTTCTGCATTGTAAATAACATTCCGTTCATGCATCTGAAAGATTTTTAATGTGGGTCAGCTTTTTTCATGAAACTGCATGAACTAGCGTTTTCTGACTGAGAAAAGACGTTTTAGAGCGTTTCCAAGCATGTCTTGGTTTGATGAGCTGACATGCCTAAAAACATTTTTGGCGATCCTAGAAGGCCCAGACTAAGCGTTTCATGAACTGAGTCTCTAAGTAAATTTCATATGCAATAAACTTCTAACACATTAAGAATTGTCTTTCTGCATTGTAAATAACATTTCTTTCATGCATCTGAAACATTTTTAATATGGGTCAGCTTTTTTCATGAAACTGCATGAACTTTCGTTTTCTCACTGAGAAAAGACGTTTTAGAGCGTTTCCAAGCATGTCTTGGTTTCATGAGCTAGGATGCCTAAAATCACTATTGGCGTTCTTAGAAGGTTCTAGCTAAGCGTTTTATGAACTAAGGCTCTAACTTAATATGAAATGTATAAAACGTCTGACACATCTAGAAGTTTCTTTCTGGATTGTAAATAACATTTCTTTCATGCATGTGAAACATTTTTAATGTGGGTCAGCTTTTTTCATGAAACTGCATGAACTAGCGTTTTCTGACTGGGAAAAGACCTTTTAGAGCGTTTCCAAGCACCCCTTGGTTTCATGAGCTGACATGCCTAAAAACATTTTTGGCGATCCTAGAAGGCCCAGACTAAGCGTTTTATGAACTGAGTCTCTAACTAAATTTCATATGCAATAAACTTCTAACACATTAAGAATTGTCTTTCTGCATTGTAAATCACATTTCTTTCATGCATCTGAAACATTTTTAATATGGGTCAGCTTTTTTCACGAAACTGCATGAACTAGCGTTTTCTCAGTGAGAAAAGACGTTTTAGAGCGTTTCCAAGCATGCCTTGGTTTCATGAGCTGAGTTGCCTAAAGACATTTTTGGCGATCCTAGAAGGCCCTAATTAAGCGTTTTATGAAGTGAGGCTCTAACTAAATTTCATATACAATAAACTTCTGAAATATGAAGAATTGTCTTTCTGCATTGTAAATAACATTCCGTTCATGCATGTGAAACATTTTTAATGTGGGTCAGCTTTTTCATGAAACTGCATGAACTAGCGTTTTCTGACTGAGAAAAGACGTTTTAGAGCGTTTCCAAGCATTCCTTGGTTTCATGAGCTGAGTTGCCTAAAATCAGGATTGGCGTTCCTAGAAGGCTCTAACTAAGCGTTTTATGAACTGAGGCTATAACTTAATATGAAATGTATAAAACTTCTGACACATCTAGAAGTTTCTTTCTGGATTGTAAATAACATTTCTTTCATGCATGTGAAAGATTTTTAATGTGGGTCAGCTTTTTTCATGAAACTGCATGAACTAGCGTTTTCTGACAGAGAAAAGACGTTTTGGAGCGTTTCCAAGCATGCCTTGGTTTCATGAGCTGACATGCCTAAAAACATTTTTGGCGATCCTAGAAGGCCCAGACTAAGCGTTTTATGAACTGAGTCTCTAACTAAATTTCATATGCAATAAACTTCTAACACATTAAGAATTGTCTTTCTGCATTGTAAATAACATTTCTTTCATGCATCTGAAACACTTTTAAGATGGGTCAGCTTTTTTCATGAAACTGCATGAACTAGCGTTTTCTCAATGAGAAAAGACGTTTTAGAGCGTTTCCAAGCATGTCTTGGTTTCATGAGCTGAGTTGCCTAAAATCAGGATTGGCGTTCCTAGAAGGCTCTAACTAAGCGTTTTATGAACTAGGGCTGTAACTAAATTTCATATGCAATAAACTTCTGACACATCAAGAATTGTCTTTCTGCATTGTAAATAACATTTCTTTCATGCATCTGAGACATTTTTAATATGGGTCAGCTTTTTTCATGAAACTGCATGAACTAGCGCTTTCTGACTGAGAAAAGACGTTTTAGAGCGTTTCCAAGCATGTCTTGGTTTCATGAGCTGAGTTGCCTAAAATCAGGATTGGCGTTCCTAGAAGGCTCTAACTAAGCGTTTTATGAACTGAGGCTGTAACTAAATTTCATATGCAATAAACTCCTAACACATCAAGAATTGTCTTTCTGAATTGTAAATAACATTCCGTTCATGCATCTGAAACATTTTTAATGTGGGTCAACTTTATTCATGAAACTTCATGAACTTTCGTTTTTCTCACTCAGAAAAAACGTTTTAGAGCGTTTCCAAACATTACTTGGTTTCATGAGCTGAGTTGCCTAAAATCAGGATTGGCGTTCCTAGAAGGCTCTAACTAAGCGTTTTATGAACTGAGGCTGTAACTAAATTTTATATGCAATAAACTTCTAACACATCAAGAATTGTCTTTCTGCATTGTAAATAACATTCCGTTCATGCATCTGAAACATTTTTAATGTGGGTCAACTTTTTTCATGAAACTTCATGAACTTTCGTTTTCTCACTGAGAAAAGACGTTTTATAGCCTTTCCAAGCATGTCTTGGTTTCATGAGCTGAGTTGCCTAAAATCACTACTGGCGTTCCTAGAAGGCTCTAACTAAGCGTTTTATGAACTGAGGCTCTAACTTAATATGAAATGTATAAAACTTCTGACACATCTAGAAGTTTCTTTCTGGATTGTAAATAACATTTCTTTCATGCATGTGAAAGATTTTTAATGTGGGTCAGCTTTTTTCATGAACCTGCATGAACTAGCGTTCCCCTTCAGGAACTCGAGCTGCGTCAAAACGCTAGGGGAACGCCTCCAGCGTGAGCACGCTCTGAATCACATGTGTAATCAGTCCAATAGAGAAGCGAGACGTCATGGGCGGGGGACGTCACGGACCAGGAAGCTTAAAAGCACGTGCGCCGGCACCGGCATTCAGCTTCATTCATTCAGCGAAGCGCTCTGTGTGTGTGTGTGTGTCAAAATACGTGTCTGTTTTTGGTACCAGTTTGTACCCCTTTCTTTTGAGCCACGATGTCCAAAGTCCTAAGGAAACTTAAACATAAAAGCAATCCACGTTACAAGCCGTGTGTTCCTCCCTGCTCGCGCTTTATTCCGAGCGGGGATACACATGGCTTGTGCGTGGTTTGCTTGGGAGCGGATCACGCAGAGTTGGCTCTCGAGGGGGCCGACTGCCCGCATTGCGAGCTGCTTAGCCTGCGTGCTCTCCGCTCCCGGAAGGCTCTCTTTGCGGAGGGAGCCTTCATCAGCGTTCCTCGCGGGTCTGGCCCCGCTTCCGCCGAGGCGGAGCGGCAGCTGCACTCGTGGGGTTCGCAGCTGGATCTACTGGAGGGAATGGAGATGGGTGAACCCCTATCTCCTTCCTCACCTGGTAGATCCGGGGCCCATTCTCAGGGATCGGAAGCCCGTTCTGCGGTTCCTTCCACCCAGGGAACAGCCTCAACGCTCCCCTTTTCTTCCTCTGAGGAGGTCGAATCTGAGAGCGTTGGGGTGGCCCCCCACTCGCCCCAGTATGAGGAGCTTTTGGAGGTGGTTACTCGAGCGATAGCTAAATTAAACATCGATTGGCCCGCCGAGAAACAAGCCGAACCGCAGCAAAGCAAATTAGACGAACGCTTCCTGCGTAATCGGCCGCCTCCTGCACACCGGAGCCTGCCGTTTTTCCCCGATCTCCACACCGAGGTGTCGAGATCGTGGGGTAAACCATTCTCAGCCCGTCTCTTTGTCCCCGCCTCTGACTACTATGGGAATGTGGTGGGGACAACAGAGCACGGTTATAGAGCGATCCCTCGGGTAGATCAGACGCTTGCCAGCTATCTGTCTCCCGAGGCGTCATCGTCTCTAAAGGCTCCGGTCTTACCCACTAAGCCGCTGCGTACAACATCAGTGCTAGTGGGTAAGGGGTACTCGGCAGCAGGTCAGGCTGGTTCCTGTCTGCACACCATGGCGGTGTTGCAGGCATATCAGGCTGATCTGCTGAAAGAGCTAGACGAGTCCGACGAGGTTAGCAAAGATAATATTTCTGAGCTAAGGAGAGCCGCTGATTTGTCTCTCCGCGCCACCAAAGAGACCGCCCGTGCCATCGGTAGGTCTATGGCAGCTATGGTGGCGGCGGAGAGACATTTGTGGTTGACCCTGTCTGACATGAAGGAGTAAGACAGGGTCTTCCTACTCGACGCCCCGCTTGCGCCTTCTGGCCTGTTCGGCGACGCCGTCAATTCCGTCGTCGACAGGTACCAGGAGGCTCGTAAACAAGCGGCGGCGTTTCAGCGGTTTCTCCCTCGTCGCGTTCTAGCTCTGGGGTCTGCTGGGCGGGAGTACCAGCTCCTCATATAGGGCGAGTCAGAAACAGAGCGTCGCCTCTCGTGCTCCTCCACAGCGGGACCGAGATCAGCGGCGCTCTAAGCCGGGGACTTCTAAGCCGAGGCCCGACCTGAGGGTTGTGCTTCAGGCAAAGAAGTCCTCGGCGAAGCGGTCCTGACGGTTGTGCAGGACCGCTGAGGGCAGCCCCTGCTGGGGAGGGGCGGGTAGCACCGCATCCCACGGTGTCCGTCTCTCCTCAGTGCCCTCAGGAGACCAATGTCTCCGGCGAGCCCATCCCCCAGCTCCGCTACGTTGCCCTGCGGGGGTCTCTAGAACAGTTAGTTCGGTTAGTTCCTGCCGGGGCGCCGTTACAGGGCACCGATCTAGCAGTTCAAGAACCTCCAGAGACCAGTCTCGAGAGGCTGGTTCCCCTAGTAGATTTTCTGGCGGCGTGGAAACTACTGCCAAATGTATCTGCATGGGTCCTGCATACTGTAGAGCGGGGTTATCGCATTCAGTTCGGTGCTCCGCCTCCTCCTTTCAACGGGGTCTTTCCCACTGTGGTGGGCCCCGAGCAGGGTCTGGTAATGGAACAAGAAGTAGCAACTTTCCTCAGGAAGGAGGCCATCGAGGTGGTTCCTCCTCAGGACAGAGAATCCGGGTTCTACAGCCGGTATTTCATCGTTCCGAAGAAGGATGGGGGCCTGCGTCCTATTTTAGATCTAAGACAGTTGAACCGCTCAGTCATGCGGCTGAAGTTCAAAATGTTGACAGTCAGTCAAGTTGTGTCACAAATCAGGTCCGAGGACTGGTTTGTGACAATAGATCTGAAAGACGCTTATTTTCATGTCTCCATCCTTCCTCAACACAGGAAGTTCCTAAGGTTTGCTTTCAGGGGCGAAGCATACCAATATCGGGTTCTTCCGTTCGGCCTAGCACTCTCCCCCCGCACTTTTACGAAGTGTGTGGATGCTGCTCTGGCTCCGCTGCGACTCCGGGGCATCCGCATACTCAATTACATCGACGATTGGTTGATTATGGCTCAATCGGAGCACATGGCGGTTCAACATCGAGATGTTGTTCTCGCTCATATGAAAGAGCTGGGGTTGAGACTGAACGCCAAGAAAAGTGTGCTGTCTCCATTACAGAGGACCACTTATCTGGGCGTGGTGTGGGATTCGACCACGATGCAGGCACGTTTGTCACCTGCTCGGATCGAGTCGATCCTCACGACAGTCAAGAGAGTGAAAGAAGGCCGGTCACTCACTGTAAAGCAGTTCCAGCGACTGCTGGGTCTGATGGCAGCTGCGTCCAACGTGATACCTTTTGGCCTGCTGTACATGAGACCCCTACAGTGGTGGCTCAGGACCAAGGGGTTCTCCCCGAGGGGAAACCCGTTCCGCATGATCAAAGTCACGCGGCGAGCCCTACGTGCTTTAGCTATGTGGAAGAAACCTTGGTTCCTGTCTCAGGGCCCGGTGTTAGGAGCTCCTGGTCGCCGCGTAACGCTAGCGACGGATGCATCTCTCACCGGTTGTTGTGCGGTCATGAGTGGCCACCCCGCCCGCGGTCTGTGGAGCGGTCGGCATCTCACGTGGCATATCAACTGCCTGGAGATGCTGGCCGTGTTTCGAGCTCTGAAACACTTTCTCCCAGACCTAATAGGCCACCATGTGTTGGTGCGCACCGACAACATAGCGGTGGTCTATTATATCAACCACCAGGGAGGTCTGCGTTCGCGCCCCTTGTACAAGCTGGCGCACCAGATCCTTGTGTGGTCCCAGGACAAACTCCTCTCACTGAAAGCAGTTTACATTCCTGGGCATCTCAATTTGGGAGCAGACATCCTGTCGAGGCAGGGGCCGAGGCCCGGGGAATGGATGCTTCACCCCAAGGTGGTGAAGCAGATTTGGAGAGTTTTTGGCCAGGCTCAGGTGGACCTCTTCGCGACTCAGGAGAATGCGCAATGTCCCCTCTGGTTCTCTCTGATTCATCCAGCTCCACTGGGGCTGGATGCCATGGTACAGACGTGGCCGAGGCTTCGTCTGTACGCTTTTCCCCCGATCGCTCTGCTCCCAGGAGTTCTGGAGAGGGTGCGCCGGGACGGGGTCCGTCTTCTATTAGTAGCCCCGTACTGGCCGGCCCGAGCATGGTTCTCGGACCTGGTATCTCTCCTCGACGGCTCTCCATGGGAGATTCCCGTCAGGAGGGATCTCCTCTCGCAAGCGGGAGGCACCATCTTTCACCCTCGCCCGGAGTTGTGGAAGTTATGGGTGTGGCCCCTGAGGGGGCACGCCTCGTAGCTTCCGGTCTCTCAACTGAGGTTGTTGAGACCATCCTCCAATCCAGAGCTCCCTCCACGAGGAAATTGTACGCCTTGAAGTGGAAACTTTTCACTTCATGGTGTGGAGACCGCCAGCAAGACCCAGTTAACTGCCCAGTTGGTACAGTGCTGGAGTTTTTGCAGGATCGGTTCTCCACAGGGTTAGCCCACTCCACCCTGAAGGTTTATGTGGCGGCTATTGCGGCCTACCACGCCCCTCTCGGTGGGACTTCAGTGGGCAAGGATCCCCTTGTCGTACGTTTCCTCCGCGGTGCGCTGAGGCTGAGGCCTCCTGTACGACCTCGGATCCCTACTTGGGACCTCGCCGTGGTGCTAGAGGCTCTTTGTGGGCCCCCCTTTGAGCCTATCGAAGAGTCCTCTGATCATTTATTGTCAATTAAGACAGTTCTTCTTTTAGCTTTATCTTCGCTAAAGAGAGTAGGAGATCTTCAGGCCCTTTCTGTGGCCCCGTCACATTTGGACTTTGCCCCTGGTATGGCCAAAGTTTTTCTGTACCCTAGACCAGGGTATGTACCGAAGGTTCCCTCTGCACACACACTAGGCAAGGACTTGTAACTAGGGCTGCGTGGGTATTGCATTCCCCTAGCGTTTTGACGCAGCTCGAGTTCCTGAAGGGGAACGTCCCAGGTTACGACTGTAACCCTGGTTCCCCGAAGGGAACGAGACGCTGCGTCTCAGGCCCTACTTCCTGCATCCCTGCTGGCGTTTCGCTTCTCATGTAAGCTGAATGCCGGTGCCGGCGCACGTGCTTTTAAGCTTCCTGGTCCGTGACGTCACCCGCCCATGACGTCTCGCTTCTCTATTGGACTGATTACACGTGATTCAGAGCGTGCTCACGCTGGAGGCGTTCCCCTAGCGTTTTGACGCAGCGTCTCGTTCCGTTCGGGGAACCAGGGTTACAGTCGTAACCTGGGACGTTTTCTGACTGAGAAAAGACGTTTTAGAGCGTTTCCAAGCATTCCTTGGTTTCATGAGCTGACATGCCTAAAAACATTTTTGGCGATCCTAGAAGGCCCAGACTAAGCGTTTTATGAACTGAGTCTCTAACTAAATTTCATATGCAATAAACTTCTAACACATCAAGAATTGTCTTTCTGAATTGTAAATAACATTCCGTTCATGCATCTGAAACATTTTTAATGTGGGTCAACTTTTTTCATGAAACTTCATGAACTTTCGTTTTCTCACTGAGAAAAGACGTTTTAGAGCGTTTCCAAGCATGCCTTGGTTTCATGAGCTGAGTTGCCTAAAATCAGGATTGGCGTTCCTAGAAGGCTCTAACTAAGCGTTTTATGAACTGAGGCTGTAACTAAATTTCATATGCAATAAACTTCTAACACATCAAGAATTGTCTTTCTGAATTGTAAATAACATTCCGTTCATGCATCTGAAACATTTTTAATGTGGGTCAACTTTATTCATGAAACTTCATGAACTTTCGTTTTTCTCACTCAGAAAAAACGTTTTAGAGCGTTTCCAAACATTACTTGGTTTCATGAGCTGAGTTGCCTAAAATCAGGATTGGCGTTCCTAGAAGGCTCTAACTAAGCGTTTTATGAACTGAGGCTGTAACTAAATTTCATATGCAATAAACTTCTAACACATTAAGAATTGTCTTTCTGGATTGTAAATAACATTTCTTTCATGCATCTGAAACATTTTTAATATGGGTCAGCTTTTTTCATGAAACTGCATGAACAAGCGTTTTAACACTGAGATAAGACGTTTTAGAGCGTTTCCAAGCATGTCTTGGTTTCAACTGAGGCTGTAACTAAATTTCATATGCAATAAACTTCTAACACATCAAGAATTGTCTTTCTGCATTGTAAATAACATTCCGTTCATGCATCTGAAACATTTTTAATGTGGGTCAACTTTATTCATGAAACTTCATGAACTTTCGCTTTCTGACTGAGAAAAGACGTTTTAGAGCGTTTCCAAGCATGTCTTGGTTTCATGAGCTAGGATGCCTAAAATCAGGATTGGCGTTCCTAGAAGGCTCTAGCTAAGCGTTTTATGAACTGAGGCTCTAACTTAATATGAAATGTATAAAACTTCTGACACATCTAGAAGTTTCTTTCTGGATTGTAAATAACATTTCTTTCATGCATGTGAAAGATTTTTAATGTGGGTCAGCTTTTTTCATGAAACTGCATGAACTAGCGTTCCCCTTCAGGAACTCGAGCTGCGTCAAAACGCTAGGGGAACGCCTCCAGCGTGAGCACGCTCTGAATCACATGTGTAATCAGTCCAATAGAGAAGCGAGACGTCATGGGCGGGTGCCGTCACGGACCAGGAAGCTTAAAAGCACGTGCGCCGGCACCGGCATTCAGCTTCATTCATTCAGCGAAGCGCTCTGTGTGTGTGTGTGTGTGTGTCAAAATACGTGTCTGTTTTTGGTACCAGTTTGTACCCCTTTCTTTTGAGACACGATGTCCAAAGTCCTAAGGAAACTTAAACATAAAAGCAATCCACGTTACAAGCCGTGTGTTCCTCCCTGCTCGCGCTTTATTCCGAGCGGGGATACACATGGCTTGTGCGTGGTTTGCTTGGGAGCGGATCACGCAGAGTTGGCTCTCGAGGGGGCCGACTGCCCGCATTGCGAGCTGCTTAGCCTGCGTGCTCTCCGCTCCCGGAAGGCTCTCTTTGCGGAGGGAGCCTTCATCAGCGTTCCTCGCGGGTCTGGCCCCGCTTCCGCCGAGGCGGAGCGGCAGCTGCACTCGTGGGGTTCGCAGCTGGATCTACTGGAGGGAATGGAGACGGGTGAACCCCTATCTCCTTCCTCACCTGGTAGATCCGGGGCCCATTCTCAGGGATCGGAAGCCCGTTCTGCGGTTCCTTCCACCCAGGGAACAGCCTCAACGCTCCCCTTTTCTTCCTCTGAGGAGGTCGAATCTGAGAGCGTTGGGGTGGCCCCACACTCGCCCCAGTATGAGGAGCTTTTGGAGGTGGTTACTCGAGCGATAGCTAAATTAAACATCGATTGGCCCGCCGAGAAACAAGCCGAACCGCAGCAAAGCAAATTAGACGAACGCTTCCTGCGTAATCGGCCGCCTCCTGCACACCGGAGCCTGCCGTTTTTCCCCGATCTCCACACCGAGGTGTCGAGATCGTGGGGTAAACCATTCTCGGCCCGTCTCTTTGTCCCCGCCTCTGACTACTATGGGAATGTGGTGGGGACAACAGAGCACGGTTATAGAGCGATCCCTCGGGTAGATCAGACGCTTGCCAGCTATCTGTCTCCCGAGGCGTCATCGTCTCTAAAGGCTCCGGTCTTACCCACTAAGCCGCTGCGTACAACATCAGTGCTAGTGGGTAAGGGGTACTCGGCAGCAGGTCAGGCTGGTTCCTGTCTGCACACCATGGCGGTGTTGCAGGCATATCAGGCTGATCTGCTGAAAGAGCTAGACGAGTCCGACGAGGTTAGCAAAGATAATATTTCTGAGCTAAGGAGAGCCGCTGATTTGTCTCTCCGCGCCACCAAAGAGACCGCCCGTGCCATCGGTAGGTCTATGGCAGCTATGGTGGCGGCGGAGAGACATTTGTGGTTGACCCTGTCTGACATGAAGGAGTAAGACAGGGTCTTCCTACTCGACGCCCCGCTTGCGCCTTCTGGCCTGTTCGGCGACGCCGTCAATTCCGTCGTCGACAGGTACCAGGAGGCTCGTAAACAAGCGGCGGCGTTTCAGCGGTTTCTCCCTCGTCGCGTTCTAGCTCTGGGGTCTGCTGGGCGGGAGTACCAGCTCCTCATATAGGGCGAGTCAGAAACAGAGCGTCGCCTCTCGTGCTCCTCCGCAGCGGGACCGAGATCAGCGGCGCTCTAAGCCGGGGACTTCTAAGCCGAGGCCCGACCTGAGGGTTGTGCTTCAGGCAAAGAAGTCCTCGGCGAAGCGGTCCTGACGGTTGTGCAGGACCGCTGAGGGCAGCCCCTGCTGGGGAGGGGCGGGTAGCACCGCATCCCACGGTGTCCGTCTCTCCTCAGTGCCCTCAGGAGACCAATGTCTCCGGCGAGCCCATCCCCCAGCTCCGCTACGTTGCCCTGCGGGGGTCTCTAGAACAGTTAGTTCGGTTAGTTCCTGCCGGGGCGCCGTTACAGGGCACCGATCTAGCAGTTCAAGAACATCCAGAGACCAGTCTCGAGAGGCTGGTTCCCCTAGTAGATTTTCTGGCGGCGTGGAAACTACTGCCAAATGTATCTGCATGGGTCCTGCATACTGTAGAGCGGGGTTATCGCATTCAGTTCGGTGCTCCGCCTCCTCCTTTCAACGGGGTCTTTCCCACTGTGGTGGGCCCCGAGCAGGGTCTGGTAATGGAACAAGAAGTAGCAACTTTCCTCAGGAAGGAGGCCATCGAGGTGGTTCCTCCTCAGGACAGAGAATCCGGGTTCTACAGCCGGTATTTCATCGTTCCGAAGAAGGATGGGGGCCTGCGTCCTATTTTAGATCTAAGACAGTTGAACCGCTCAGTCATGCGGCTGAAGTTCAAAATGTTGACAGTCAGTCAAGTTGTGTCACAAATCAGGTCCGAGGACTGGTTTGTGACAATAGATCTGAAAGACGCTTATTTTCATGTCTCCATCCTTCCTCAACACAGGAAGTTCCTAAGGTTTGCTTTCAGGGGCGAAGCATACCAATATCGGGTTCTTCCGTTCGGCCTAGCACTCTCCCCCCGCACTTTTACGAAGTGTGTGGATGCTGCTCTGGCTCCGCTGCGACTCCGGGGCATCCGCATACTCAATTACATCGACGATTGGTTGATTATGGCTCAATCGGAGCACATGGCGGTTCAACATCGAGATGTTGTTCTCGCTCATATGAAAGAGCTGGGGTTGAGACTGAACGCCAAGAAAAGTGTGCTGTCTCCATTACAGAGGACCACTTATCTGGGCGTGGTGTGGGATTCGACCACGATGCAGGCACGTTTGTCACCTGCTCGGATCGAGTCGATCCTCACGACAGTCAAGAGAGTGAAAGAAGGCCGGTCACTCACTGTAAAGCAGTTCCAGCGACTGCTGGGTCTGATGGCAGCTGCGTCCAACGTGATACCTTTTGGCCTGCTGTACATGAGACCCCTACAGTGGTGGCTCAGGACCAAGGGGTTCTCCCCGAGGGGAAACCCGTTCCGCATGATCAAAGTCACGCGGCGAGCCCTACGTGCTTTAGCTATGTGGAAGAAACCTTGGTTCCTGTCTCAGGGCCCGGTGTTAGGAGCTCCTGGTCGCCGCGTAACGCTAGCGACGGATGCATCTCTCACCGGTTGTTGTGCGGTCATGAGTGGCCACCCCGCCCGCGGTCTGTGGAGCGGTCGGCATCTCACGTGGCATATCAACTGCCTGGAGATGCTGGCCGTGTTTCGAGCTCTGAAACACTTTCTCCCAGACCTAATAGGCCACCATGTGTTGGTGCGCACCGACAACATAGCGGTGGTCTATTATATCAACCACCAGGGAGGTCTGCGTTCGCGCCCCTTGTACAAGCTGGCGCACCAGATCCTTGTGTGGTCCCAGGACAAACTCCTCTCACTGAAAGCAGTTTACATTCCTGGGCATCTCAATTTGGGAGCAGACATCCTGTCGAGGCAGGGGCCGAGGCCCGGGGAATGGATGCTTCACCCCAAGGTGGTGAAGCAGATTTGGAGAGTTTTTGGCCAGGCTCAGGTGGACCTCTTCGCGACTCAGGAGAATGCGCAATGTCCCCTCTGGTTCTCTCTGATTCATCCAGCTCCACTGGGGCTGGATGCCATGGTACAGACGTGGCCGAGGCTTCGTCTGTACGCTTTTCCCCCGATCGCTCTGCTCCCAGGAGTTCTGGAGAGGGTGCGCCGGGACGGGGTCCGTCTTCTATTAGTAGCCCCGTACTGGCCGGCCCGAGCATGGTTCTCAGACCCTGGTATCTCTCCTCGACGGCTCTCCATGGGAGATTCCCGTCAGGAGGGATCTCCTCTCGCAAGCGGGAGGCACCATCTTTCACCCTCGCCCGGAGTTGTGGAAGTTATGGGTGTGGCCCCTGAGGGGGCACGCCTCGTAGCTTCCGGTCTCTCAACTGAGGTTGTTGAGACCATCCTCCAATCCAGAGCTCCCTCCACGAGGAAATTGTACGCCTTGAAGTGGAAACTTTTCACTTCATGGTGTGGAGACCGCCAGCAAGACCCAGTTAACTGCCCAGTTGGTACAGTGCTGGAGTTTTTGCAGGATCGGTTCTCCACAGGGTTAGCCCACTCCACCCTGAAGGTTTACGTGGCGGCTATTGCGGCCTACCACGCCCCTCTCGGTGGGACTTCAGTGGGCAAGGATCCCCTTGTCGTACGTTTCCTCCGCGGTGCGCTGAGGCTGAGGCCTCCTGTACGACCTCGGATCCCTACTTGGGACCTCGCCGTGGTGCTAGAGGCTCTTTGTGGGCCCCCCTTTGAGCCTATCGAAGAGTCCTCTGATCATTTATTGTCAATTAAGACAGTTCTTCTTTTAGCTTTATCTTCGCTAAAGAGAGTAGGAGATCTTCAGGCCCTTTCTGTGGCCCCGTCACATTTGGACTTTGCCCCTGGTATGGCCAAAGTTTTTCTGTACCCTAGACCAGGGTATGTACCGAAGGTTCCCTCTGCACACACACTAGGCAAGGACTTGTAACTAGGGCTGCGTGGGTATTGTGTTCCCCTAGCGTTTTGACGCAGCTCGAGTTCCTGAAGGGGAACGTCCCAGGTTACGACTGTAACCCAGGTTCCCCGAAGGGAACGAGACGCTGCGTCTCAGGCCCTACTTCCTGCATCCCTGCTGGCGTTTCGCTTCTCATGTAAGCTGAATGCCGGTGCCGGCGCACGTGCTTTTAAGCTTCCTGGTCCGTGACGTCACCCGCCCATGACGTCTCGCTTCTCTATTGGACTGATTACACGTGATTCAGAGCGTGCTCACGCTGGAGGCGTTCCCCTAGCGTTTTGACGCAGCGTCTCGTTCCGTTCGGGGAACCAGGGTTACAGTCGTAACCTGGGACGTTTTCTGACTGAGAAAAGACGTTTTAGAGCGTTTCCAAGCATTCCTTGGTTTCATGAGCTGACATGCCTAAAAACATTTTTGGCGATCCTAGAAGGCCCAGACTAAGCGTTTTATGAACTGAGTCTCTAACTAAATTTCATATGCAATAAACTTCTAACACATTAAGAATTGTCTTTCTGCATTGTAAATAACATTTCTTTCATGCATCTGAAACATTTTTAATATGGGTCAGGTTTTTTCATGAAACTGCATGAACTAGCGTTTTCTCACTGAGAAAAGACGTTTTAGAGCGTTTCCAAGCATGTCTTGGTTTCATGAGCTGAGTTGCCTAAAATCAGGATTGGCGTTCCTAGAAGGCTCTAACTAAGCGTTTTATGAACTGAGGCTGTAACTAAATTTCATATGCAATAAACTTCTAACACATCAAGAATTGTCTTTCTGTATTGTAAATAACATTCCGTTCATGCATCTGAAACATTTTTAATGTGGGTCAACTTTATTCATGAAACTTCATGAACTTTCGTTTTCTCACTGAGAAAAGACGTTTGAGAGCTTTTCCAAGCATGCCTTGGTTTCATGAGCTGACATGCCTAAAAACATTTTTGGCGATCCTAGAAGGCCCAGACTAAGCATTTTATGAACTGAGTCTCTAACTAAATTTCATATGCAATAAACTTCTAACACATTAAGAATTGTCTTTCTGCATTGTAAATAACATGTCTTTCATGCATCTGAAACATTTTTAATGTGGGTCAACTTTATTCATGAAACTTCATGAACTTTCGTTTTCTTACTGAGAAAAGACGTTTTAGAGCGTTTCCAAGCATGCCTTGGTTTCATGAGCTGACATGCCTAAAATCACTATTGGCGTTCCTAGAAGGCTCTAGCTAAGCGTTTTATGAACTGACCCAGCTGGCATTTTAACGTGGAGTCAGCGCTGAATCAACGTCAGGTGTCAGTGTTGGATAACCGTTGGATTTTGTTTAGATTTTGCAAATCGAATCAACGTTGAAATAGCAACGTCATTCCAACGTCACGTTTGTCAACATAGGTGAATTTGCCAACATTGAATCAATATTGATTTTAGTTTAGATTTTGCAAATCCAATCAACATTAAAATTTCAACGTCACTAAAGTCCTGCTTTTCAACAGTTTATTGATCAGCATTGTTTGGATGTTGGAACGTTATTTTTCTACTGATATCCCTAGTGAAAAAAAAATATGCTAAGTATACTTGCAGCCAGACTAATTGTCAGCATACTTCAAGTGTGTTACTGATTAGTCAACTTGAAGTGTGCTATTTGGAACAACTAATTTTGTGCTAAGTATATTTTAGTTGTAATTAAATTGTAGTAAAGCATAACTGTAAGTGTATTTAGTGTACTTTTATGTGCTAAATTGGAACAACTTCAAGTATACTTAGTATACTTTAAGTAAGTATATGCTGTGTAAGCTAATTGCATGCTTGATTAGTGATATTAAAGTGGACTTTGTTTGTATTACAAGTATATTACAAATTAATTAAGGGTGTCTTCAAAATATACAAGAAACACACCATAAATATATTATTTTTGAGTAAAAATATGCAATTTTTTTCCCCAATGCTGAATGCACTCGTTGTCAGGGTCATTAAACCAGTGTGAGTGAAATTCAATTTTTGGCCATGCAATAGTGTTTACTTGGCTGTACTTGTGACATCACAAACTAGTAGCTGAACTGTACACTGTAAATCCTAATAAGTTCAGCTTACTTAAAAAAAAGTTTGGAAACAGATTGCCTTATTTTGTTAAAGCAAACTTAAAGGTAAAACTAAAGTTAAGTTAATAATCAGTTTAAAGTAAAGAAAGCAAACTCTTACAGAGTAAATTATCTAATAAATATCAAATTAGATTAATGTCATTTCTAGTTAACATACTCCAGGACATTTACTAATCTTACTTAAGATTTAATAGTAAGATTACTTTATTAATTCTATTAACTAATAGTGTTATTTTGTGTTGTGCAAACATCTTAAATGCTGTTATTCTCAACATGGATTTAATCTGCCATTTTAAGCTATGGGAACTTAAAACATTTCGTGCGATCGGTTTCCACATTTTCTTTAAGTAAAC